>QLOD02000010.1:14641199-14665550 GCA_003260245.2 Sideroxylon spinosum | reverse complement strand
AAAAAAAAAAAAAAAATCGAACTCTAAGGAAAATGTTAAAACAAGCAATATTTGTGTGTCTGGACTCTGAGGATGACAAGCATAGTATATTTTCTTTTATTATCTTATACTGCAAATAAAACTCTCGTTTGGAAAACAATGTATCTACTTCTTTAGTTTTTTGATTTTTTTTGTTAAATTTTCAAATTTATACTCTTAAGTCTCTTATATTTTAAACTTATTTTAAATTATAAAGATTAAAAAATATCAAAATAATAAAAAGTTAATAAATATCAAAAATATGAGAAGTTACAGAAATTTGTAAAAAGTGAATGCTATATCAAACTTTTAAAAAACCAAAAATAAGGTTAGCATCATTTAATGTTTGTTTTTTCAGGGTTATTGAAGGGTTTATTCAGTTGTTAATTTTGAAATCCCAGATATTAGTAGAGGTATGTACCAAACTGACCCATAAATCCTTAGTTACCAAAAAAAAAAGTTTAACGTATGCTAAGGAAAAAAGAAACGATATGGATTTAAAATTCATTTTCTTATTTGGACTACGATAAAAAATGAAAGGAAAATTTAAAATAGCAATGGACATTTTTTATTTTGTTATACTTTTGAATCCAATTAGGCGAACTATATGTATTTTGAACTTTATATTTTCTTTTTGTTTTACTTTTACATTTTTATTTCTCTTTTCATTTTCGTCAGCAAACCTTCGTTCTAAACATAGCCCAAGTAAGTTCCAAAATCTTAAATAAAATTTCAAGAAAAAAAACAATTAATTCATCTAAAAAAATGTATATATTTTCTAATTAATAAATAAAATTATTTTAAAATTTTTTAAATTAATTATCTTAAGTTCTTAAAAAACATGAATATTATTTTTTATTCGAATAAGGTTCTTTTTCAGATAATTGAATTACAAAGATATTTATTATCCAAAATTGGGTTCAACAAAAAAAGTCGAAAGGCTACAACTTTCGTGTTTCGGCTGAAGCTTAATTCCATCATTTTCAAGGTCGAAATTGTTATTAAAGTTATCTTGATTTCTTGGGATACCCCAACCTAGGAGTTTTTTTTTTTTATTTAATAACTTTTTTCCTTGCCTCGTGTCTTGCTATGCTGGAGCCTGAAATCGTGATGTGTCGTGCCCATGTCCATCCTACTTCTGTGTCGTACTGTAACCGGTGCCCGGCCCAACTTCCGTGCTCGTGCCGTGCCCTGCCATGCCCATCCAACTTTTATGTCATGCCGTCCCATGCCTTTTAAAGACCGTGTCGTCTCATGCCATGATATCACAACTTCTGTGCTGTGTCTGTGTCGTGCCGAGTCAATTCATGCCCTTGTACCGAAAACATGCCCACTTAGATCTTGCCGAGTCGTGCCATAATAACATTTTACCATGCCAAAGGTGTGTCGTACCATCTTCGAACGTGCCATGCCCGTGTCGTGCCAGTGTCGACCCGGCCCGTTTGACACCTCTACTTCAAACTAACACATTGGGTATCTACACTTCCTACCCTATAGAGCTAAATATGGTGTTACTCTTGAACTTGAATGATAACTATTATTATACGTAAACCCGACCAAGGTGAATTTCTCATCCCAATCACCTTTCCACTCTAATACATAAGATCTCATGACGTCGACCAACCCTAAAGTGAAGGGACATGTAGTTGATGGTATTGTAGTTCAAGCCTCTGACCCTAAAGTGAAGGCATATGCAACGGCTTTAAATAAGTGGAGAAAAGAGAATGCTTTGAATGAATTCAGGCCTCTTCGGGGGGCCATAGTTCATCGCTCACCCTTGCCTATAGTGGATGGGGCTATTTGGGAACTCGTTGCAAAGGAAACTGGTTCAAAGTGAGTAGTATTGTTCCTCCTAGTCATTCTATGTTTGCTACACCATCTGCTCAGCTTACCCAGCCATCAGCACCCCTCTCGCCTATTCCATCCTCTCATCTGATTCAGGTTACAGGGAAACCGAGGCCCCTACTTGCTAAAGATGAGTGAAGTTATTGTCAGGAGAAGAGTCATTGGAAGTATGCTTGCCCTAACTGTGGCAAGCCTAGGGGTCGCAATGCTTCTCATTTATTTTCCTCTTGGGCACCATCTTAGCCACCTTGCCCATCTACAACTTTAGTAACACCTACATCTGGCGATGTACGACTTTCTCCTACGTTGGAGCAGTTTTAGCAATACTGTGTATTTGTGGCATTCATTCAGGGGGATCAGTCTCAAGCTTCTACCATGACCACTACGACCCATATAGGTTTGCCCGGTCCCCACATCACAAGTACCTCATCCACTACCAGGATATTCGATTCTGGTTCCCACATTATATGATCCCGGATCTGTCTTTTCTTAGTAATTGTGTTTCTCCTGCCTTCCCTATCAGTATTGCTACTATTAATGGATCCCCTATGCATGTTGTGTCTGTTGGCTCCATTTTGTCCTCCCCTATCTTGTCATCCTCAATGTGTTCTATGTTCCCCATTTATCCTTGAGTCTTATTTCAGTAAGCCAATATCTGATTCTAGTTTTGACGTCTTGTTTTCCTCCTCTGGTTATGTTGTGTAAGATCAGGATTCAAGGAAAGAGACTGGGACCGGTTGTAGAGTTATTGATCTTTATGTGTTCGAGAGTTTTACATGTTTCAACCGAGTCTACTTCCACTGCTGTGTCAAATTTTAGTTTAGATTAGAAGTCTTTTTTTTTTTTTTTAATAACTCTTTGGCATTTTAGGTTAGGCCATTTGTCTAGTGAGCGTCTTAAACTTTTGGTTAAATGCTGTCATTTAGGAAATAGAAAGTCATTTAGGAAACATTTCTATTAGTAATATCTCTTAATGTAGTGGTTGTAAGTTTGCAAAAATGTCGGCTTTGCCCTTTAATTAAGTACTTCTATTTCTACTTCTCCTTTTCAACTTGTTCATACTGATTTGTGGGGTTCGTCCTAAGCTAGCATGAAAGATGGTTCTATCTATTATGTCTCATTTGTGGATGATTATAGTCAATATATATGGGTTTATTTAATGGCACACAAATCTGATGTCTTCCAAATTTATCATACTTTTCATGCCATGGTTCGAACTCAGTTTTCTACATCTATAAAAGTTTTTCGGTTTGATTTGGGGTAGAGAATATAATCTGTTTGAGTTTGTTGCTTTCTTAGATTCTTTGGGCACTATTCATTAGTCTTCCTATTCTGACACTTCTACCCAAAATGGTAGGGCTGAACGAAAGCACCGACATCTTGATACTGCTCGTCACTTCTGTCATCTTCTATTCTCTTTGTCTTCTAGGGAGACGCTATGCACACTACAGCCTATCTTCTGAATAGCATGCCCACTTCTCTTCATTGTAGTAGTTCTCCTCATGAATGGCTTCATGGTGAGATTTCGAACTACTCCCTGTCGTGTGTGTTTGGTTCTAGTTGCTTTATTCTTCTCCCAAAGAAAGACCGCACCAAACTCAGTGAACATAGTTTCCCGTGCATTTTCTTGGGATATGGTATTCACCAAAAGGGCTATACGTGCTATGATCCTATGTCCAAAATGATGTACGTGTCTAGACATATCATTTTCCTTGAGCGTCTCCCATATTTCTCTCTTTCTCCCAAAGTTGCTCATGTGGCCAAAGAAGATTTGATTCGGGTTGATCCTTTTCCAGTGGATGTTCCAGCCATTAAATATACCTCTACATTAGAGGTCTTTGATGTTCAGGTTATCCTCTCTAGTCCAATTATTGTGTTTTTTTTCCCCTTAATATATTCTCATCGTGTTGTAGCTCCTCTACCTCCATCTCCTAGCTCTCTTGCCACTCCGTCTACTTTTAAGATCCTAATCTACCTGTTCGTTGGTATCTTACCTATGAAAACCGGCATCCTCCAATACGATATGGTCTTACTCACACTTCTTTCTCCTATTCTTATCTTTCTCTTCTTCCTTTTTTATCCTGTATTCATACTTACTATGAGCCAAGATCCTATAAAGACGCTTGTAATGATCCAAACTGGGTGACTGCCATGAATGATGAGCTTCCCGCTCTTACCAAACTCAGACTTGGGAGTTGGTTCCGCTGTTGAAGGGGTAATAAGTGGGTCTATAAGGTCAAAACTCATTCTGATGGTTCTTTGGAGCAATGTAAAGTCCGTTTGGTTGCTTAGGGCTTTCCCCAGGAGTATGAGATTCATTATGAGGAGGCATTTGCTCCTATGGCAAAGATGCCTATTGTTCGCACTTTAATCTCCGTTGCTACTATGCATCAGTGGCCTTTTTTTTAGTTAGATGTCAAGAATGCCTTTCTCAATGGGTATCTCATTAAGGAAGTCTATATGTGTCCCCTTCCTGGCCTGTCTCTTCCCTCTGGTCTTGTTTGTTGCTTGCGCGATGTCTTTCGTGGTTTAAAACAGTCTCTTCGTGCTTAGTATGAACGATTTCAGGATGTTGCTCTTCGGATTGGCTTTCAACCTAATATGCATAACTCTGTTCCATTTGTTTGTAGCATCTCTCATGGACTTGTTCTTTTGTTGCTGTATGTTGATGACATGATCTTCATTGGGCCTGATTCTAATGTTATCAGTGAGGTGAAGTATCATCTTTTCGTGAGTTTGAGATGAAGGATTTGGGCCCCCCTTTGGTACTTTCTTGGTATTGAGGTTACCTCTTCTCCTAAAGGTTATCTCCTATCTTCACCGTGCCAGGCTCACTAATGATAAGACTATTGATACTCTCTTGAATTGTGTGCAAAATTTTTCTATTTCTAATGGTGTTCCACTTGATGATCCAATGGAATACCGCAAGTTGGTGGGCTATTTAGTTTATCTTACTATGACTCGGCCTAATATTGCTTTTGCTATCCATATTGTCAATTAATTCATCTCTACTCCTCGCACCACTCAATGGGCTACCTTGTAAAGCATTCTGCATCATATTTGTGGTACTCTCTATCAGTGTTTGGTGCTTTCTTCCACGTTGAGCTTGACCCTTCGAGCTTATGCTGATGCTGATTGGGTCGGGGATGTCTTTGATCGTAAGTCTACCTCTAGCTTCTGTGTTTTTCTGGGCAATTCTCTTATTTCCTAGAAGAGCAAGAAGCAGTCAATTGTTGCCCGCTCCACTGCAAGCCTGAATACCTTGCTATGGCTTATGCGACGGCTAAGATTGTCTAGATTTGTTGGTTGTTATCTGACATGGGAGTTTCTTTGTCTGCCTCTACGCCTCTTTATTGTGGCAACAAAAGTGCAAACCAAATTGCTCACAACTCTTATTTTTCTTGAACACGCTAAACACATTGAGATTGACTTCACTTTGTGCGCCAGCATCTTCAGTAAGGCACCACTGATTTACCATTTGTTCCCTCTTCGCTGTAGTTGGTTGAATTGTTCACAAAAAATCACACTGCAGCTTGCTTCTGGTTTCTCCTTACCAAACTCTGGATACTCTCAACTCTCGTATCCTTTGAGGGGTAGTGTGAATGTATACTATTGTATAGTGTTTGTGTGTTAGGAGTAGTTTTGTTAATATGCTATTTACGGCTTCCTTTGTGCTTTTCTACTTAACCTAGTAGTATTGTACATCATTCATTAAGATATACAATCTCTCTTTTTCTATCCTCTATTGTATCACTGTCATGTGTGCGTGGGCATGCAGCTTAAAATGTTACAGAATTTTGACAATTGATATCCAGAATTGTGACAATTGATACATGGACATCTATCCTCTGAGATTATTGTCTATAACAATGAGATGACGTGTTTGCAGGAGAAGGTTGGAAGCCTTGAAGAAGGGAATCGAGAACAGGAAAAAAAAAAAAAAAAAAGACCCAGTTGGAGGTTCTACCGAATCTATGATGATTAATGCATGCGCCCCTTCAAAATAGTAGTAAAAAAACGAGTTTACAGACATTTTTTTTGTCAAAATTTTGTCGGAAGTATGGATTATGATTCATGCTTCTGCCATTTTAAGCCTGTTATATTGCTGATTCTGTGGTTTGAAAGTCCGCTTAATGCTACGTTTGTATCGTGAATTTGTGAAAGAAAAATGCATAAAAGCAAACTGAAGGGTGAAATATTATATAGTTTATATATCCTTTTTTTTTTTTTTATTTAGATTAGAAAAATGAAAAAGTAATAAGTTTGTATTGGTGATACCATGTGTCACTTTTGCCAAATACACAAGGTAAAAATATGTAAAAGTTGGAGAAAGTCGGTGATTTTATGTGTAATAAGTTTTTGTGTTTGGTAAATATTGGTGAAAAAAGTTGAAGAATTTGAAATTTGATGTCTTTTTTTTTTTTGTTGAAGAAATTAGAGAAATTTGGTGATTTTGTGTAGAAATTTTTGTGTTTGATAAATGCTAGTGAAAAAAGTTGAAAATAATTAAAAATTGATATATATATATATATATAGATATATTTTGTTATAATTCATTTCCGTTCTTATTTTCTATTTTCTGGACATATTTAATTCAAACACCTTGGAAGTTTGACCAATGGACAATTCTAACTCCACCATTAGTAAAGATGGCTTTCTCCATTTTTTGTTTTTTTTTTTTTTTTTCCTTCACTTAATTAACCGGGTTATTTAACCCAAAAAAAAAAAAAAAAAAAGACAATCAATTAAGATCTTAAAAATAGAACAATTTTGATAAAATCTTTATGATTTAAACCAAAAGAACACTATCCTCTTCTAATTTAAAAATTAAAATATAACTTTTTCGTGATTTGAATTGAAGTATAAAATTATTAAAAAAAATTAAATTTAATTAGAGTTGTGTCACACATGCTATATAAATTCATTATGGTCGTTTAGAAATATTGCTAAGAAAAATAGAAGCAAACTAAGTTTTTTTTTTTTTTTAAAATAGAATAATATTCTATTTTTGCCACACAAAAAAAAAAAAAATTCCTCAACCAAATTTTGACTCATGAAGCACAAATTTAATAAAATTTAACATATTTAATTAGTTTTACATTTTAATCCAAATGATAAGAGGTTATTGTTAGCTTTTAAACTCGGAGGAACTCAAATTCAAATCGAATCTAGTGTTATTACTCTTAAATAACAATCACAAATTAAATGAATATAAAAATAAAATAAAAAGACGTTAATAGCTTTGTATATTATTTGTTTGGATTTATTTCGTTTACATCTCTGTAGTTTTGGTTTTGTACATTTATATCTCACAGATAAATTTTTCATTCAAAAAGTAACTTTTAATCAATTCATTATTATGAACTTACTTTTATACTCTTACTATTAATATTAAAAAAAATACATGAAAAAAATGAAAATAATTTCTTCCATTATTTTTCCATACGAACGGAAAGGAAATAGAAGAAAAGAAGAAATTAAAAATTTATCTCTCTATGTTTAGTTTATTAAATTAATAATAGAAAAAAGTAATGATATCGTATATATATTTATTAATTTATATAATATAACTTTAAAATACTAATATGAAGTATAATAATTTGAAGCATTAAAATAGAAAAGGTTTACAAAAAAATTTAATAAATTATTGCAATATAATTTTTATAAAATACAAAATACACAATCTCATAAGATAAATATTTGTTTTATTAACACTAAGAGTATAAAGGCAATTTAATAGTATTGAATTAACCACAAGTCATTTTTTAGATGAAAAATTTAATAGAAGAGATTTGAGTGACTGTACTACAAGGCTCAAGAGTTTATGTGCATATTTATGAAACTTAAAGAGTTTAGGTGTACATGAAGATGAAACCATATGAAATGTAGGTGAAATTAATCCTATTTGTTATTGATTTTACTACTATATAAAAGTCCCAATACTTATAAAACTTTTTTGGACTATATTATCTTTTTCTTTTCAATCAAAGTCATTTGTATCCCTTTGTCATCATTATATTTATTCATGTACACAACAATATCTTTATATTATAAACCAAACAACAACAAATTCATTTGTCTCTTTGTTCATAACCCCTAACTTAAGACTTTCTATCTTTTGTAATTAATGGTCAAACACCTCCATTAACTTTTAAAATTACATCATTATTTTTATTTATAAACACAATAATATAGACTTGTATTGAAAACCAAACAATAAAAAAATATGATTTTTTTAAATGAAAAATGTTTATCCAAAAAATTATAAAATGTCAATATTTTGTTATTTTCCTTATTTTATTATTTTACTAAAGTAATAAGTCCACTAAAGTGTTTTTAAATCGTATTACCATTCTCATATTATTTTAATATTATTTTTGGTAGACTTTTTGTTATAATATCATTCGATTCGGTTTTTAAAATAATTTTGTTAAAAAAGAAATTACAAATCACTAAAATATGGACTAATGTAAGAAAAAGAAGGAAAAAAATTTATTAAATGAGTAATGCAGGTAGACATTGAAGAAAATAAGAGTTGACAGAGCTAAAAACCAGAAAGAAAAAGCAATTGGAAAGAGAAACTGCTATTTCTTTATTGGATTCAATAATTACACATCTTGAATTTTTCTTTTTCAAAGTAATTGTGTATGGATCCATTAGGTCCTCGAAACCAAAAATTGGCCAAGAATTTATGATATTTTTATTGTTTTCTTGATAATAAATTTCATTTCATTTTACTTTTCCTTTCAAAGAAAGACTCTTGGTTTTCTTATTTGGCATGACTTTCTATAGGGCAACAAAGATTTAAAGGTTACCTATCACTTTTTCCCTTTCTAATGCCTTTTTTCTTATAGTTTTGTTAAGTTTTTAGAGAATTGAATTTCAGTTTTTGTGGTGATCTGAAAGAATATCAGAAATGTTTTTTTTTTTTTCGAGATGCTATAATGTCGAGGTTAGTGTCTCTCTATTTTCTTTTATACCTCCAAATTTCTAGACTAAACTAGTTTTTACTTTTTAATTAGTATCTTTTTTACTTAATCGGTTGAGTGCATTGGAAATGGTAGGATAGACTCGATGCTATCTTTTTTCTAGCTTTTGGCGAGGTGAGATTTTTTTTTTTTTTTTTTGGATTATGGAATTTGACAAAGCATGAACAAGTTGAAACTAAGATATTTGGAAAATCGATGACTCTCTCAAACTGCTTCTCTGTAACTGGTCGGGTTCAAAAAAACTTTGCATTTGATTGTTTCACAGCCACTTTCGAAACAAAATGAAATTGGAAAACCAAAAAACATAAAAAATAAAAATAATAAAAATAAAAGAAGAAAAAAAAATCGTTTGAGTAAAAATCTCAATAGAAAATTAAAAATTGTGTTGCTATTCGCTGCCTTATTTTTTCTTCTAAAGCCTAATTAATGTTTTCCAACTTAAAGCAAAAATATCCTAATACAAAATGATTTCCTTACCTACCATATTTTCAACAGATACTTGTTGAAAAATTAAACAATTTCAGTAATCTGAAAAAATTTAGCAATTAATCGTATAAACTTTTAAAACTTTCACATCAAATAAATGAAGCATTTCAGCATCTGGTTACTAAACAACGTTTGCCCTTTTTTTTTCTATGACTATATTATATTTCAACAATCTCTTATCAAAATAAGTGTAAAATTTTGACATGTATCTACTAAAATCGTTACAATGTTTCAATAATGCGTTTTCAATTTTTAGAATTTTATAAGAGGAGTGGTATTTTTGAAACTCTAGGTACAATTTGTGAGTTATATGGAGAAATTATTTGGTTTTGTGGAAAAAAGTAAGATACCTGAATTAACTGGGCTACGTGGAGAAAAAAAAAATAGGGCTACGAGTAGCGATACCCAATAAAAATAATTGAACTCCCTTCCTTTCCTTATCCTTTTAATTGGTTTGCTATAATTCTCTTCCCTATGCTTGGTTAATATTTCTTTATATTATTTACTTGGTTGATATCTTATATACTTAAACTTTTCTTTCTTATTATTATAAGAGGCTAAATATTTCAAAAACATTTAATATTTTTGCAATACATTACGGTCCAAACGTATGTTTTGATTATTCATTTATTTATTTTCTTAAATTTTACTTATGAAACCGAAAGTTTTATCTCATCTTTTGAACGGAACAAATTTAAGTAGTTGATATGGTATAATTTGGTTTGGCTTTTCATATAGGTTGAAACACTATATTATTCACCCTATTATGAAACTATTCAAAATTTACCAAACAATAACACAAAATGAAAAATAGATTATATGGGGGATGAGGGAAGAGAAAAACTATTCAATGATGACATGACGATAAAATAAATTAGGAACATAACTATGGGATGTCCATTTATTTCATGATTGTTATCTTGAGTTAATGATTAACTTGAGAGATTTAAAAATTTCTAAGTTGTCGAATCATACATGTTCATCTTTCTCATCAATAATTTGTATGTAATTATTTAATAAATTCATTCTCCAGTTTTATAATACTATCCAACAGTCTAATATGTTAATTTATACCATTTGAATACTTAATTTTATTTACACGTGCAACACACATGTTATTTAACTAGTACATAATATACGCTTCGTTCTCTAGGTCTTTAACAATAAACTATCTTCTCAAGCTTTGGTAACAATATTCATGGACCTTTCACCAAAAAGGGCGACAACAATATTCATGGAACAATGAGCTTCATTCACAAGAACTCAACTTCAGGAGCAGCATGTTTAGGGTCGGAAATCAAAATAATTTCGCGTAACACCATTCCATGAATGTCCCTTAGAATTCTTTTACAGAAACTTTCAGTCTTTGTTTATAGGTTTCTCTTTGAAAAAATAGAATATATATAGATTACGACAAGTGCCGCTAAAACATGATGTATCATATTTTATATAGATTTTTCATTTGGGAGTTTTACTCAACATCAACAAAATGACAGATATTGAAGCATAAAACTTATTAGATTAGTCGCTACAATATTACTAGAACTTAGAGAAATACCACAAGTTGCAAAAATGCTCATGAAAAAGCTCATCCCATTGAACGGGACATTTCGAAAATTATTAGAATTGTCTCAAAATCCGTTTTACGTAAGTTTTTTGTTTTCTATAAATAAGGATATATTATACGCAATATCTAAGTTAGTATTATATTTTTTTCAAATTCAAATTGAGAGAGGTTTCTTTGAAAGTATTTCTTTCATTCATGTAAGCCTTCTCTATTGTTAAAGATTAATGAAAAAATAAAAAATAAAAAAATTGATAAACTATATCCATGCAAAAAGGCTAGTTATGTAAATCTATCTTCTTATGCATTTGCTGTTAAAGTTTATCCTAATTTCACACATCAAAAATTTGTCAAGAAAAATGCAAAAAGAAAAAATAGAAATTCAACATTATTTGTTATTTGAATTGTGATTAAAAAGGGGGGGGGGGAATGTATAAAATTTTAAAAATTAAAATTAATCAAGCCAAAAACTAATAATATTAAGTAATTAATTTTATTTTATTATATTTTTCAATTCATTTAGACAAAAACAAGCATTTAAAATTTTGTGACTCTTATATATTTTCACGTCTCTTTTCTTTTCCCTTATTAAATCTTCACTGCAAACAGCCCTAAAAAAATCATTTTATAATAATAATAGCAGTTTTGCTGACTCAAACATAAGCTTTGATGATGATGCCGCACAGAAGTTGGGATACGAGATAAAATAAGGTAAGTTGGAAGTTCGGAGAGAGAAAACATCCTAACTGATATCACTCGAGAGAACTAGCAGAAAGTGTTGCGGCATTATGTTTCAACTATTTTTGTTCTACATAAAAAATAAATAAATTACATGAACAAAGCAATGGAGGGTAAGCCTATCCAAATTACAGACTCCTGTATTGATGAAAGGCATACAATTAGTGCTTTAAGGGCCTCAAGAAGAAACCTGTTAGGGCTGATTGAGTCGTGTATCTATCTCACATGTTGATCGCCTTGAATAGCAACATTATGTAAAATGTATTTGCAGAAATTTACAGGAGGGTCTAGCTAACTAGCTTTACCATCTCAAACACCCATGGTCAGAAGAAGCTTTTACCTTAAGTACGTGTGTCATATCATTAGTCCAACTTTGATCATGCATCCACATACGAGCAGAAGTTACGGTCTGATCTGAGAAATTTTTACTGAATTTCTAGAATCCAAGAGGTACATTCTTGGAGTAGTTTAAATTGCTGGTGCACAGCTATGTTCAAGAAAACCTGCATTTTGTTGCGGAATTCGGACACATCTTCCTTGCATCTAAATGAACCGGCACAAGCACAATGCTCAGTTAGGTGTGCGGCTTTAACTTGGTTGCACTTGACGCACACCAGGTCCTGCAGGTGGTAGAGCCGTTCTCTTTGTCTTACAATCTGAAGAAGAGCATTCTCCATTACTTCACGGTCATAAGGTTGACCACATTGTGGCACAGCACAGCGCCACTCTTGACCTAATAACGCTCTATCACGACACAAGTCCAGGTCTCTGCAGTCATTACAGTAGCTGCAAAGATAAATAAATAAAATCAGCAACTAGTTTCTACTTTATTTCTCTGTTCAAATGAATGAATTTGACTTCTCAAAAAATATAATGCCATATCTTGTCCACTCTTTCAATTTTAATTTGTAATCCATATCAAATCTATATTTGAGTTATTCTTCATCAATAATTAGTGGGAAAACCCTTAGTTCGAATCCGTAAATACAAACTCAAAATCTAATAATTGGATCCAGATCCAGGGACAACCAACTAAAAACTGCTACACTGCAAAATACCAATCCATCTTAAATGATACCACTTCCCCTCCCCTGAATTCCCGAAAGATATTTTAAAAAAAAAAAAAAATTAAGATAACCAAACTCTAATTGAACAAGGTTTACCATCCAATTCACAAAAATATTATACAACAATGTCTAGAATCCACCCTCACACAGCTCGGCATGCTATTTTTCTGATGACTAAAGATGGATACACGGTACAATTTCCCCTTGAGATCAGGCTCCACATGCTAACTCAGCTATGGCCTAGTCAATCATTCGACTAATTATTACAATTTCCAATTCCACATAATGGCAAGACATGCACATTGCATCATGATTAGCCTTTTGCTATACTAATTGTAGCAGCTGATCTCAATCAAACAGAAGCATCAAAATATCCATAATCAATGAACAATTCTGTTCAGCGACTACAAAAGTCAGTTACCAGTCAAGCAAGGACAAGCTAACATTTTCCCTTTTTTTTTTGTTGGTTAGGTTATTATGCAAGCAGAAGGGAGAAGGGAGAAAGCGGACATAGTTAAGTCAATAGCAAAAATGCACAATCCAAGCAGCGTCTTTACAAGAGCTTAAGGTTTTTATGCAACCAGAAGGAAGAGGGGAGAAAGCGACATAGATAAGTCAATAGCAAAAAAGCACAATCCAAGCAGCGTCTTTACAAGAGCTTAACATTTTTCAGGGAAGATGACACCTATGTACTCGCCTTCAAACGTAAGGCCCTATTAAGTTGACTTGTCACTTTTGGATCCACTATGGTGACTTTCCTCCTTGTATGTATTATAACCAAGTGAAATCACAATCAGTATCAGATTCCCAAGAGAACAAAGGGCACTATCACCCCTTTAAAGCTTTACACCCTTTTGAAGGTGGTGACTGGATTTTGTCTTAATGCCCTTGATTCTATCTTGTCACCTTCCCCATCCCCTTATCATAAATTACTGATGGGGAGAGAAAATGAAAAAGGATAGAAAAGTAAAAAAGTCGGTAACTAAAGATTCTAACTGGCATTCTAATCAACACAGAGAGAGAGAGAGAGAGAGATTGATTCTAACTGGCATGGATTTGAATACGTAATATGCCCATCTAAATTTTCTATTTCAACTCTCATTTATGTTATTGTCAATATTATGTTTGTCTAGCCAAAAATACTAGAGTGAATCGTTATCTACTTACCTGCAAATTACATTTGGTAAAGTGAAGGACAGACTCTGATCTTGGAATTCTGCTTCTGGAGCAAATTCCCTCACGCGCACATATTTTAATAGATTTTTCCTCATGATCTGCAAGAAGGGACAACAGTAAACTGGTAAGAGCAAAACCAAATAAAGCTGCCAAGGCGCATATCCAGTCATTATTTTAAGTATAGCTTTTTCAGGAGAAAAAAGAAACAGATAAAACATTTTAATTGCATATTAAAACAAACTTTGGAATGCAACTCTAGAAAACTTATGCAAGAAAAATTGTTTCAAATTCAATGGTAATCTATGCATATCCAACATTCATGACGATGGTACTAGTTTCAATGTTTAAAATTACACTCAATAAAGTTTAGCATTCCAAACAAGGCAAGAAACAAAAGGGCAGCCAAGGATGTAGACTAAAAGCCAATCAGGACCATGTCAAGATTCATGATATTGCAAGATATGAAGTTATTCTCAATGAACTTCTAAAGAATGCAGAGATTGAGAAAGGTAAAATACAAACAAACGAGGATACTAGCGAATTCAAGCAAAGAAGTGAAAAGAATGTGATAAATCTTCTAACATATTATTCTAATCTTTGAGCTAGTGGTCAGACATAAACTTCTCCCGCAATAATAAAAGGAAGAGAAACAAAATGAAGAGATGGGAAAACATAGGAGGAAGGAGATAGAAAAACAGAAAGAGAGTTTGGAGCTGAAATAAAATAAAACACACTAGATTGGTAAAGGTAAACTGCAACATCTACTTGTGCATCTTCCTACAAACAATACCAGGAAATTAAATATACCAGTGTTGCAAGCTCATAATAGAAGAAAACAACTATCTTTGCATATGAATACATATGATGCCAATTATTTTTAACATGTCTTACCAGGATATCAAGCTGAACATTTTGGTCAAGAGCCAAAACAGCACAGACAAGCTTAATGAACTCTAGCGTAGCATCCCCCACATGGATACCATATGATATATCCTGATCAGCATTTGACTTGCTTGCTCCCTTAATATGAAGAATGGTATCACGAACAATTCTTAATAATTTATCGGCGAAATAAGAACTAACCTGCAAAACACGAATTACATATATAGAACCTAACCAGCATGAGGAATCAAGAATTTATATAAGCTTTGGCAACTATATCCCATTTCATACCTGTTCCCTAAGATATTCCGTGATATGTGTGTCAAAAGCTTCAGCACCTGCAGCAGTTATTGATGGGGTACACAGGTTGCTATCCCTTAAAGATGCTTTAATTGCAGCTCGTTCTTGCAAATATTTCCATGGAATATACATAAATTCAGAGACAGTCAATATGAAGTGGTCCTGTATGACAAACCAAATGATGGTGATATCACTCAGAAAATGATGATGATGAAGCTCATGTTAAATGGTTCTATTGAACTGTGACATATAAAATTGTTAATGCTTTCAATGTATTTTTATCTTAATATTATTCCTGACAAAGAAAAAGCATAGTTGGGTGATCTACCTGAGTTGCTTTAGGTAAGTTTTCAGCAATATTCCAGCTTGAAACAATATCCACTTGAGATACATCATGCACACTTCTGTTTCCCGGTTCAGAAATATTTTCCAAGGATTCATTGTTGTTTCTAGCTTGGATGCCACCATAGTTGTACTATTGTAGAAAAAGCAAATGGAAGAAAATTAACAGAATACAGAATCAACAGAGAATAGTTTCTCTTACTACTGCAACATAATCCTAAAAGTATTGAATGATAGTAAGTTTACTTTATTAAACAAAATACAAAAGCCATTAATTTGCCACAAGGATCTGGAACGTAGAGCAATGAATTTTGTTATGCATATTAGTTCAAACATGCAGTTGAGAAATCAGTCTGAAGCCTAAAAACTACCTAAATACAGATGAATAAAGAGGCTTTTTCCCACATGTTTACCCATTTCCAGTGGTTCAAACCACTTCTACCTTTTGCTTACCACACCGATTCATCAAATGGATTTCATTGGATAGAAATTTGAATGGTGGATTTTTCCCATTTGAGAGAAAAAGTCCAGTATGAGTAATAAAGTTTCCCTTTACATCTAACAATTCAAGCTTTTAGGTGAGATGGTGGCTAAAAATTTAGCAATTAGATCAAGCCAAGGTCCTAAGTTCAACCTCTTTATCAACCCAAAAATCCGATGCTGCTCGAACTCGGGTACAAGTGTCGGACTCAGATAAGTATCCAGATATAAGATTCACCTATTAACTATATTTTAGAGTACCGGGACTCAAATGAAAAGGTATCCAAACTTTAGATACAGGTATGGAGAAATGGCATATAAAACAATATTACATGTATAACTGTAATTTGTATACAAATAAGGAGATAAATGCATTTTCTTTGTGCTATAACAACATTGTACCATAAATTAATGATAATAATTAAAATAAAAATGAATTTAAGGGAAAAAAAAAGATCCACTCATGAAATAAATTATAAAAGCTGATTTGGTATTTATATATTTTTATATTAGGAAAACCCAAAAGAGTTTGGAGTTACATGTAAGGATGGGCATGGAGCAGGTAGGAGACAGGTATGCCTATACCAATACCCGATCCCCAAACACAAATCAATCTCCATACCCGATTCAATCCTCACTAAGGATTTGTTTTTTAACTGTATCCCTACCCCAAACAGGGAACGGGAATCTCTGAGGGGAATTGGGTACTCGAAATGAAAAAAAAAAAAAATACAAAAATTTCAAATTCTAGATTACAGATTCAAATATCAAGTCTAATTATAAAATTTTCAAATTCCACAAGCCTAACTACCTAAGTATCAAGTCAAAATTCCAGATTCAAGCATAATTGTATAAGTATCAATTCAAATACAGTCTCCAAATTCAAGCCTAAGGCTATTAGCACAAGTCAATTAGGTGATTCGAAGATTTTTTAGAGATGGGGTAAGGTACAGGTTAGGGACAGACTTATACTCGTACCCTACCTGATCCCACGAAAATTTTTAAAAAATGTCGCCATACCCTACCCAATCCCCCAAAAAATCCCCGAGTCCTTGCTCAGTTGGGGCAGTGATTAGGTAGGGTATGAATGAGTCGACGGGGATAGCCATCCCTAGTTACATGTCATCTAAAAGATTTCTTAAACCCAAACTTCATCTCTTCTAAAACCAAACGTTTCTAAAAAACTTTTACCATATCCAACATGGAACCCACACCCATGTCAGTTCTGTGCCATGTCATACCGACACGGTATTTCATCCTAAAATGGAGGTCCGAGTAACATTGCAAAAGCCAATACTTCCACGTGTTTGGCTTGTTCAAAAGGGGAAAAACAAGTCTAGACACATGCGAGGGGTATGTTAAGGGAAAGAAAGTCTAACGAAAACAACAGAGTTGCCCATCTCTCTCCAACGAATTTAGTTTTTAAGTAATATGGTGGCTAACAGTTTGATAAAGACAACAAGAGTAGTTGCACTTGTGAAGTTTGGAACTTATATGTCAAAACTATTTTTTCTAGGAATGGGCAAATTAAAACTTCTATTCTTTCATTTTACACCTACTCCCCACACTTCTAATTTGTTGCAATATAGACCTTTTCTAAGCTTTGGGGATACAACCATTTTTCAATGGACAAAAAAGAAAAAATCCATTTTGTTCATTCACATTTCCTCCACAAGGCACATTTTTATTCAATCAATTTATGATCTGGTAATTGACATATTTTGCTTTCTTTTTTCTATCGTTTTCGTATTCATTTTCTTTTCTTTTCTTTTCTTTCTTTTTTTAATTTTTTTGAAAAACACTACAAATTAATTGCATTAAGAAAGTGAGAAATGTGGAAGAAAACATGTTTACATTTTCTCACTTAAAAGTGCCACACGACCAATTAATGAAAAATCCCCAAATCTAGGAGCATTGTAACAAATTAGAATTTTAAGGGGTTAGTTGTTCCAATTAAAGCTGTAGGTACTAAAGTAAGATTAGGTGTAAATTATAAGAGTGTGAAATGTAGTTTACCAGGACCTAATATTAAGTTCTAACAGAAAGAGAAACATAAACATAAAAAAAATGCTAAAAGATAAATCACAATGTGCTAACCTGATCCATAAAAAGCAAGCAATGCCAGAACTGCAATTGTTCAAGTTCAATCCACTCAAATAGGTCTCTGTAACAACAAAACAAGGAGAGAGATGATAAGATAAAGAATCATATCAATAACAATTCTATGGAGGAAATAAAATCCAACCTGGATTGCAAAGTTTTGATTAAACTATCACAATAAGCTTTGGCTGCGGATAAATCTGACTTTCCTGTGTCTATGATAACTTTTGAAAAGTTGGCAAATATGACTGTGGCACCCAGCTTACGAAACTCAGCCAACAATAGTGCAAACACTTTTTGCATGACCTGTCAATGTAGACAAAATCAAAAGAAACCAAACACCACTTGATTACAAACAAATTTTTACTAAAAAGAGGAAAAGTTTCATATTTGACCCAATTAACAATGTAGCTAGGTTTAAAATTGTATTAAGACCATCTACTATTGTCACAAGTCATTATTTGAATCTACTATAAATAATTGCACTCATTACAACTAGTTTTATCATTGAAAAAATATCAAGATGATATAAGCCTACAACAAAAAATAAAGTCATGTTAAACATCCAGAAAAAAATAAAAGAAATTTTTTTTTTTTTACCGCAACTTTTTCTTTAGGAGTAACCTATATCATCACAATTAAAACTTAAAAGTGACATTTGAATTCGTAATTGAATAAGCACAACCTTATGAAGCATCCGGTGAAGAGCTGGGTCATGAAGTTTCGACTCTGGGCTGCAATATAAGGGAAGGTAAATAAAATGAGACTAGAACTTCCTCTTTTTTTTTTTTTTAAATGATGAAAAGTGAGACTAAACTAGATGCATATTTGACTAGAAATAAACTCCACAACCTGCAAAGCCATCGATACAAATGCTGCAATATTGCATCAGCAAATACATTTCCAGATGTAACTGCATCTCCAAGGCATCTTTGGATCAATTGTTTAAGAACTCGAAATGCAGGTGCACATGAGGTAACCTCATCAAAGCAACACCGATCATCGAAAGTATGTGCTCCTGGATTCAACTCTTGATCTAATCCAAACAAAGCACCTCCTTCCATTTCATTCACCTGGTTGCTTTTTAGAAGAGCATTGACAGCCAGGTGATGAATCTACATAAAATAAGGAAATAAATACATTGATCACATGCCTGCATTCAATCATCTTAAATGGACAAAGAAAATAAGGAGAGAAGGAGAGACCACAATCTCGCACCTTTAGCTCTATAGTAACTTTCCTGTATGCCCCAGGATAAGTAAGAACAGGTTGATTGACCTATTTTGCAGTAACTAGTAGTCAGGCAAAAGCAAGACTTTGTTGCAACGGCCAACACAAAAAAATAAAAAAATAAATTAAATAATAATAATAATAATAATAATAATAATAATAATAGAATATGTTGAGAGAAAAAAAAATCAAAATAAATAGCTAAAATTTCCTCCTTCCTAATAGCTTAAGTATTTACGTAAACTGGTGACTAATAATTTAACATAATATTAATGCAATGCAGACAAAGGTTCTAAGTTCAAATCTCACCATCACTGAAAACAAAATATCAATAGTTGCACATGTTTAGCCCTTCCAAAAAAAAAAAAAAAAATACACCGGCCACATGAAGGGACGCGTTGAGAGAAAATAAATCAATGTAACCGTTTAATAGAACATAACAGAAGTATCACCAAAAGCTATCAATTTGACCTATTCTTAACACTAACCTCATCAGCAAAACATGACTCTTCTTCATTAATGCCTCCAAGGTCTGGAATGCCATTGTCAGATATCCAAAGTACCTGCAAGAATCAAGCTTTAATTCTTCAAAAAGCTGATTTGGCCTGTATGGATAAAGACATGTTTCACCACATAATCATTAGCTCTGAATAACTTAGATTTGAAGGAAGGAATTTACTAAAATGTTAACATTAATATCATAACAACGGAAAACAAAGCACTATAAATATATCATAAACCTAATTTGAATTACAAAAAAAAAAAAGGGCTGGGGTTGAGCTCTGCTACATTTCTAAAAACTCTACCCAAGAATTTAGAAATAGAATCACAAGACAAGAACCCTAATATAACCTGCTGCTGATCACGCAATGCTCTTGAAAAGAATATATCAGCAGTATGTATAAGCCAATCAAGTTCAAAGTTCCCAAATGGAACCTGCAACAGTAAGATCAATAAGCATTCATAATATAAATATCAAGGAAAGAAAACAAAGCTTTTAAATTAAATTTTTACATGGGCATATCTTGAAAGAGAGATTCTCTCATTCAACCACCGAGACGATGCAGCACATCGTTGCATTCCAATTTTTGCTGCCATGATCTGCCACCCAAGTGCCTAAATACGAAAGGAAGATTCATTATGGATGAGAATGACGCAAGTGAAGAATCTGTTATTCAAAAATTGTACTACCTGATAGTTACTGTCACGAGCATTGCAAGGGATGTCCACACATGGGAAATCATCAAGAGAACGTATACCCAACTTCATTAGATGTACGTTTGGGCACTCAACGACTGCAACCACAGGTCCATGCTGCCGTTGCCTGTCAATCAATACAATGCAATTAAGTTCAGCAGGTGTAAACAAAATTGAAGTACATTGCCACCCACAAATAGGTAGGAAAGAAGAAAAGAAACTCATGCCAAATCAGCCGAAAAATATCACAATGAAGACATCCACTGACAATAGTTCAAATGATTATAGAACAGTTTATAGCATTAATGTCTACCATGTTAAAATCATCTCCACAGCATTTTTTTTAATAACGTGAAACTTTATTATCTACAGGCCATATGACCAGGTTGAGGCGTTTGTGTCCCTGGTATAATATTTGGAGTATCAGAGCTTGCATCCCATTTGCTTCTATTGACAGAAATACAACAATTTGTCAGATCAGACAAAACAAATTCCCTGACAGCATTTGTTTTCACCTAATCTGTAGTAGTATATAAGTTTTTAAGTCACATAATACTGCCAAAGGAATCATATTATCACAAATAGAATGAATCCAGATAATTCGGATTATATATATATAAACACATATAATTATATATTAATTATCAACTTAAACGAAAAATATAGAACAGTTCATAATCCTTTGCATAAAAATTCAATCCATCTTTACATTGTAGATTTTGTCTTTTTTAAGATATGTTACTGTTAGGTAACATCTCACCAAAAAGTTCATATTGTTAGAGAAAGAGGCAAACTGTATTACTTATATTACTTGTACTCTCGGCATGCCCCCTTGCATGTGGAAAGACTTAACTTTTCTAAGAAACTCAAACAAGTGCAACTATTGATTATTGGGTTCGCAATGAAGTTTGAATGCAAGACCTTTACCTATTCTAATATCATGTTAAATTGTTAGCCACCATCTCACCAAAAAGTTCATATTGTTAGAAAGAGTGGAAGCTTTGTTATTTAAATTACTATTTTATACTCTCAACGAGAAATTAAATATAACCAATTGAAAGCCAATACAATCACCTAAACTTCCTTGGAAAAAGAAAAAAATAGTTTATATGTTCACAACTAACATTTCAAATTACAATTTGTAAATTTCTCAAAGTTGACAGATAAATGGCTCCCATATTTACTTCTGCTCAAGCCAAAGTTCTGCATTTTCTTATTATGTTTCACCAATAATAAGCTCTCCGTTTCCTCTTATCTACCTTATTTTCAATAGATTGCATTATAATATTTCTCCTTTTTTGTTCATCCTTTAAATTAATCTCAAAGGTTAACCAAACGGAACCATATCGAATGAAAAGAGATAAAATACACTCAATTATGTTGATAACACATGGTTGCCCAGATATCTATCCTCACAATGACATGAAATAGTAAACACGCTGAAAAATAGTAAAACTGGACGGCATCTCTCAAAATTGGCAAGACCACCATTATCAGGAAAAATGAATTAACAAAAATATTCTGTACTTGTTTATTGTTCTTTGTAAAACATTCTCTGCATCCTTGACATATCCAACATAGTCCACCTGAAGAATAGCATGCATGAGAAACTAATAAGATAAGAGCTATAGCATGATAAATAAGCAAAGAAAGTTAATGCAAAATAAAGGAGAGCTCACCTTAAATTTGATACTCTCTCTAGGCATGGGAGACTCAATTGACAATGCTTCGCAAGCTTCACGGAATTGTTTTTCAAGAATATGTGGCATTAATTCCTTATTCTGGAAAGGATTAACCACCACAACTGATATTGTCCTAGATGCAGGAAAATATCCAACATATATAGCTCGTCCTTCAGACATGCTGAAAAGAGAAGTGGTTTCCCCGCCCGGGGGGGGGGGGGTGTTTGAAAACAAATCAATGTTCTCAACTTAAGGAAAAATAGAAGAAAAAAGAAAAATGGCATGCCTCCAAAAGACCCAACTTATTATGATCATAAACATGCTCAAGTCCTTATTAGTAACTAAGGGTAAATGAATCATTGTAACATGTGCGAAACAAACTAAACCGAGTAGCAATGCATACATAATAAATCACGAAATCAATATAAGCCACTATTATTAGGTGGAATTGGAAATAGACAAAGCAATTTCTGATGCCTTTTTCATCTAGGTATGCATTACCCCAAATACACAACATGCTCTGGCTCAAACAGAATCTAAAAACAATTATATTCACACATACGGAAATGAAAAACTAGGGCAAACCGTTGTGAAGAGAGAACAGGAAGAAACATTAGGGGCATCAGAAAAGTAGATAAACGGTTATTCGCACTCAAGTTGAGCATACAAAATAAAAATCTCAATCTTGGATACTACACTTGTGCCAGCCTTATGTCTTGTAGCCACCCATCCTTGTTGCTTTTGCGTGGCGGTCCAATGATGAGTCTTTCCTTCCCCTTGAAGCTCCTCCATCACAAACCTGTCTTCCTTTTTCCTTTAGCCTAGATATCCCTTGCTTTGGTTGTGTGAATGAGATGGTGTGCATCTATGAGTAGATTCCAGAGAGAGAGAGACACAGAGAGAGAGAGAGAGTTGCAGAGCAAATCGAGAGTTGAGGTCGTGTGATCTAGGTTTGCACTGGTGAGTTGGTGTGGTGCATTGGTGACTTGGTGTTTCCCCATGGTTCGTGGAGATTAAGGAGGTGGTGGTAACTCTGGATCTGCTCCAATTGAGCTAGGGTATCCTGCTTCTCCTTCAACTTTTCTTCCTTCTAGCTTGGGGTAGAGGTTTCTTTTACAGCTTGTTGGTGGTTTTGCATGTATCAATTCAAGTTCCAATCTCCATATTCAAGCCTAAGGCCATTAATGCAAGTTAGATAAGTGATTTGGAGATTTTTGGGGGAATAGATAGGGTACGGGTTACAAATAGACTCGTACCCGTACCCTATTCAATCCCCAGAATTTTTTTTAAAAATGTCCTCAGACCTTACCCGATACTTACAAAATCTACGAATTCCCTACCCATTTGGGATGGAGATTGGGTAGGGTACGGATGGGTCGACCAAGATGACCATCTCTAACGGCTGCAGCTATGGCAAGGGTTTGAGATGAATAGTGGGGTTTTGATGATTATGAATCGATTTGCTCTGGTACCAAAATTGATGTAGGATTGTAATGTTGGAAGAAGAAGAAAGATTCAAAGAAGGAGGAGGAAAGTAGAAGGAGAAAGTAGCAGCCGTAGAAGAAGAATCAATGACCAAAAATTATTATTCATTCAATGATCTTCTGTTAACCTTATTAGGGTTTAAATAGAATATGCATGAGACCAACATAAAGGTCTAAAATAAAATAAACCTAATACTAAAATAGCCCAAAACAATAACCATCCTAAACTAACCACTAATAGTCAATCCATAAAGATAATGGTTGGGCCACTTTGACCCGGCATCTATATACGTTCATATTTGCGTGCTCTACTGGTGTCCGCACCAAAATGACATTGAAGTGGCAAAATGGTGGTACTCAAGGTCGAAGTACGGGAAGTAAAAATTGGCAAGATCAAGTGAACAGTGTCCATACTTCTCATGCCCTAAAAAAATCATTATTTTAAACTTGAGACCATGAAACACACATAACTAGGGGAAAAGGTTATCAAACAATGTGGTGATTTAGTTAATGATGTTGCTATGTTTGTCGTTTAGACTAAATCATTAAATAAATCATAAAGACCGAACCATTAAAGAACTCCTTGTTGTTTATGTTGCTCTAGATCAATGTTAAAGCGGCAAATTGTAAGAACCGAACCAATGGATTTTTCAGAGAGATATAATAATCAAATAGAGATCTACCAGACTGTTTGGCTGTAATTTACTCATAAAGTTCATACACCCAAGATACATTACTCTGCCATGAGAAAAAATAAAAATAAAAATAAAA
>QLOD02000010.1:14616792-14641099 GCA_003260245.2 Sideroxylon spinosum | reverse complement strand
AAAAATAAAAATAAAAATAAAAGTAAAAAAAATATCCGCAAGGGAGTAGTCCTTTGTCTTCTTAGAGGTGTCACAAAACTCCACAATAGTAGCAATAGGCGTTCGAGATACCCAAAAACAATAGAATCCTAACTTTCCAATCTAAAAGTTTGGTATTGGCAGGTCACAAATGGAGGATCGGTGACGTACTTCAACTTACGTTTCCCATGTAGAAAGACTTTAAGATAATTAACACCATTCAATTTCTTAGAGGGAATAAGTCTAGTAAAATCATCATCTTTAAAGAGAACTTCAACTCAGCCATATGATAATCTTCAGCAGATAATCAATCAAATATATAAAACAACAGATACATAACTGCTGATGTGCGATTTTGACTTGTTATTCCTTCTGAAGATTGTTCGAGGTTGGACCCATACGATGATGCTAAGTAAGAATTAAAACACTTGGTCAAATCCTTGTGAAGAAAGAAGAAGAACAGAGAGAAATGGAAATCAGAAAAGTAGGCAAACGGATCACGATATCTCCTATTTCCAATGCATTGCATTTATATTAGATAATAATGTTTGTACCAGAGGTTAAGTTACAAAATCAAATCATTACTAGAAACAGATCATATCTCTAATAGAATCAATCGTAATCAAATCATATCCTAGAATCCTAGAAACAAGTACATAAATTCTAAGAAAAAAAATACTTCCAAATTTAAATAATCCCATATTGAATGGAGCATATATATGCTATTGTTCTCTATAAACTATTGGTTGCAGATCTCATACTAGAGACAGGTATAATAGTACTATAGATTATAGACTATAGCAGTAATACCACGATTTACCTATGATACAAGTAGAAGAACGAAATTGAGTGTTCCAGATAAGAGCATTCTGTTGTGGTCTTCATATGCAATTCATCAAGGCTCCAGCCATCCTGTGGATTTCGTTTCTTTGCTGCTTTGTCCACTTTACAAACACAACCAATCTGAAGAATGGCATTAAATTCCAATGGCACGTTTGTCTCATATATTCCCTGGTCAAAGTCCACCATTCAAGTCAGGCCAAAACCATTGTAATTAAACAGCATATAGCAGAAAAAGTGGACTTACAACAACCCCCCCCCAGAAAAAAAAAAAAAAAAAAAAGAAAAGAAAATAGTCTCTAGGAAAGTTAAGATTAGTAGAGCAGTGAACAGTTTTGTCATCCGGAAAACAGAATTTTGAAATACAGCGTTTTGATCTTAAGAATTGGGACTTCATTGAATACATATTGTTCTTGTCTAAGCAATTGGTATTCTCACAAAAAGGATCCAGAAGATTCTAATATGAATGAATGCATATCCATCCATCAAATATTAGATAAAAGGCCAAAATATAAGACTCCAATGAAGATAATTAACAAATAGATCTGGGGGAGTAAAACATATTTGGCAAACATATCACTTTTGACAACACAACTGCAGTTCTGAGTCCTGAAACATCCAAGTTGCAGAAGCAAATGTATTATTTTTATTATATATTTTTCCCCTTGACGACGAAAACAAAAGAAAATGCTTTCGCAAACAGTAAAAATAAATAAATTTCTGGAGGAACTGATCATGGAAGTTACATTACAACAGATATCAGTTCCTTAGAAGTACTAAGATGTTGCTTATTGCAAAGTAAACTTTAAAACTAATTTTGCCCAAACGTAAGATTTCAAAAACCAGCTTTATGGAGGAGGTCGAGCAAGAAAATACCAAACAAACATGAAGAGGGAACTTCTTGACGTAAAACTTATTCTTAATTACAGAAAAGACATTGATATGACTCATTTCCTGAAACTGAGAAAAGCTTTAGAACAATTAACATGTTTTAAGATTGTGATTTCTAGCAAACGTGTCCTGTATAAGGTGTGCAATGATTCCTACTGACCTCAACTTCTGGATCTGCAAGATGAGCTGCTAGTTTCTTGCTTTCTGCCCTAAATTGATCCTCATCAATTATTACCTATTTAAATGAACACAAAATTAAGAGGGATAAAAAGAAAAGGCCTCGAAAATTATCCATTTGCACAATCGGTTCTGCTGTACCGTTGTACTGCAAAACTAACCACAAATGTGAAAACAGTAGATGTACCAAGGGGTGGAAAATGCCACCTGTATATAAGAATTTTTTACTAAAAACATTTATATTATGGTTCAGCCCCCCTCTTAAAATTTAAAAAAATGGTTGATCTTATTCAGGAAAACACCACCAATAGTACATAAAAATTTTTGAGCTAAAACAATTTACCCAAAAATTTAGGTTATGGACCATTGTTCCAAAAATTTAATCATTTTTTCTTAATTGTTATATATAATCCAAAAATTTGGAAGATCAACTGATTGTACTATCTATACATATATATTAATTTATTTTTTATTTGCTAAATATAATTTTTTAATATCAGTTATAATCGGCCCCCCGGTTCAAAATACTGGCTTTGTCCTTGGATGTACCTCAATCAGGTTATAGTTATGGCGTCCATGAGGAAGAATCTTGTTGACACGCCTTCCGGGAAATTCTTCTGTTATTGAAGCTTTAGAGTTCAGATAAAACACTCTAGGTACAGTTATGGGAATCTTACGCATGATTCCTTCAACAACCACCCAGGCAAAAAATTGGTTATGTTGCGAACCTGGTACAAGTTGAATTATCTGTATCAAACGAAGACGAATTCAGCATTCACAAAAGCATCCACTCCAGGTGTATTCTCATTAGTATATGAAAACATCACCTGCCAGTGACAGCGTGTAAGGGCTAATTCATGTCTCTCAAAATATGAATTGACCCCAGTTTTCCCCCAGGTTTGTTTCTGATTTGTCATACTGGCAGGAGTCTCAAAAACACCATTAGCTTGTTTAGATGTCTTCGAATTGCCCAACCTGCCACATTAGTTGTGCCCAAAAATTAATCTATACTTTTATTCAGTAAATGAATATTAATACTCAAACTTGTGATCATAAATACAAATAGTTGTAATGTAACGGTATCAGTGACATGATCAGATGAGAAAAGCTTATATCAGAATCACATGCAAGTTTCCTAGTTCTGGGAAGAATTTGAAGCACACAAAAGAAAGGATAGTTGAAAAGAAACAATAAAGTAGCTTGAGGGCGCTCAAAATCAAATAACATTTTCTAGAGCTACAGTTGCATAGGACATCGCTCTAAAGGCCTTCAGCAGATTACAGGGTTCATCCAGAGGGAAGCTCTACATGCGGAAAACTTGTATGACTTGGCAGCAATGGTTTGTTAACTACTATCAAACATGGAAAGACTGACATATTGCTCCAAAGCCCCTTATCAATCATTACAAATTCATGGTAGGGATGCCACAAAAGAGTAAATTGAGTAAAAGTCTAATTGTTCTCAGCCATGATTTCTGCAATTTCAATCTTACAGCAGCTTCAAGACCACTGAAGTTAGCATTTGTGCGGAGGTTCAAAGAATGATGTACCTTTGCCGTTTCCTCTTCTCGCGAGTATCCTTCCACTTTCTCTTCCTTATTTCAAGCCATCCTTGATAATCCATACTTCTGTCAATATCTTCCATGTTTATAATATTTTGTAGCAGAGGTGACAATGGCTGACGCGTAGTTCCACCACCGTCACCTCGTTTCTGTGGAAAATTCTCTTGGCAGCTTGCCTTAACTGGATGCAGTCCATTATTGACTTCGTAACGACGAACAATAGGCCTAAGTCCAGTGACAGAAGTTCTGCCTCCATTCTTGAAGTCCTCCAGATCACCAACATTTTGTTCAATTATTTGATTGGTGGTTGTAGCCTCAACACCCATTTTAAACGCATCATCCCTCTTCATTGAGCTAAAGACATCAACCAATTTCCGTTGGCGAAATTTGTCCTCCTTCTCACGAACCTTCTTATGCAACCAATCAGGATGAACCACCCTAGGTACAGGATTTGCAACCTAGAAATCCAAGTGATGTTAGAGGTGAAAACAGAGATTACTTCAACAGAGAAGACTGAATAATTATCAGCACCTTCTGCATTGCAGCAGGAATGGTAATGATTTTCTGAATTGCTGAACTAAGTCGTTGCTTGTAATAGGACCAATCGACAATGGATCGGATACCAACATCTGATGAAATCTTGCACCACTTCCGTACATAAAACTTCATAATTTCTGCAAAAGTGTATTTATATGTACAAACATATATAAGTACTTGTTCTCCTTTGTTTGTTAACAACAATGACAAAACTTTACCAGGATCCGTTTCAAATATTGCAACTGGAACAGCACGCTCACTTACTGGTGTTCCCTGCTTAAATTAACATTACAACCAACCTTGAGATCGGGTTTAAAATTGAACTTGCTTGGAAAAAAAGGGGAAACCAACAGTGATGCATGATGAAAACATGTGAGGCAACAAAAATAAGTAAAACAAGCACAGACCGAATAGCAATGATTGAAAAGAAATATCCCATAACATTAACCATTGTGGTCAAGGAGCAAATAAATGGTAAATGTCTAAGAAACATGGACACTTCTAGAAAGATGACGTACACGTGTTATAATAGATAAAAACACATAAAATAAAAAGTAATTTTGAAGAAGAAATTTGAAATAAAATAATGAAGAGTGCTAGCTTCAATTACTTAGCCACAACTGATGAATCTGAACCATTGATTTGTGTGCTGCCCACGTGGAACCCACGCATATCAATGGTTCATTAAATAAAAAGTCAGGATGAGTGTCAGAGACATGGTAGGATATGTATATGATAGATAGATATTATGATTGATTCTTTCCTAATTTAGATTATTGTGCTTGTAATCATTTACTAATTCATATGTATCTAAATATATAAATAGATGTTATCACAAACATAATGAAGTCAAGTCATTCCATTCAATTCTTGAAGGTTTACAGTGAGAAAGTGAATGTGATGTTGTCTAATTGAATGATTTGACTCAGTTGAAATATTTCTAACCAGATAGGCAGAAAAATGTGATAAGCTATGTGAGAATGAAAAAATGACAAAATAGCAATGAGTTAAAATTCATTTTTTCCTGGAACAGCGGGGACAACAAAGGTTCCACATGAGTGTGATCT
Source organism: Sideroxylon spinosum (assembly GCA_003260245.2). Taxonomy (NCBI): domain Eukaryota; kingdom Viridiplantae; phylum Streptophyta; class Magnoliopsida; order Ericales; family Sapotaceae; genus Sideroxylon; species Sideroxylon spinosum. Next base: position 14,636,008 of record QLOD02000010.1, on the reverse strand, counting down.
TGATAGTAATGGCCAATGATTGTACAAACTACAATCGATTCAATGATGCCATTGTTAATGATGCTGACAATTTGCAAGGCATGAACCAAACAGGTAAAATAATGCAAAGTGGGCTAACACCACCTCAGATTTGATTCCAATGTACAAACCTATAAAAGCCAAGGCTACTACAAGAAACTATCTAGATCATATAACAAAAACTGTATGCAGATTAATAGCATTCTGCAAATTAATAGCAGTAAACATGTCATGGTTACGGAGAGCTACCATCATCAGGGATAGGCTATACAATGTAGATAATGCACAAAGGCTTGTTGTCTTCCCTATCCTATTCTACAGAAGTTAAGATTGCTTAAATATTTGCCGTAAACAGTAGAACAACATCAGTGCCAATTGACATTCAGATCTAGAATTATGATGAAACTCAGCACATATAAACCTGTTAATTTAAAACACACAGAAACCCGCCAAACACCTTTTGCCTTCCAATTTTGATTAATAGAGTTTTCTTTCTTCTTATGGCATCATGTTTGAGGCTCGCTTGATTTGACAGTGAAAACAGCATAGATATTTCATGAGAAGTAACAGGAAATGAAAAAAACTTGAATAGTGAAGGGAAGCATATTCAATGTAAAATATCCATTTTCTACACTGCTCAAATTGATGATAGATAGTGACCTTTGGCTCACATGCAACAATATATTGGCATCGTAGCCCTTTGTCTTTAACCATTGCATCACCCAGAAAATCAGCGAGACGTCTTGCAGTGGTTACAGCACATGACTTTTGTTCACCATAGTCCACCAAAGATTTGCTCATCGTGCTGGATTCGGAGATGTAATCAAGCAACTCACTGTCTGCAATATCCTTTCCTTGATTCTAACAAAAAATAACAACAACAATAATAATAATACTAATAATGACAAGCCAAATGCAAAAAATAACATTTTTCCATGATGTGTAGAAGCAAATATTTTAGTTACGTAAGCATTTCAAAACTGCCAGGCAATGCTTTGAACAAATCGTTTTGTTTCACTGCACCACCAAGTTTTTATTCACATACATCGAGAAGATCAAGCCAGCGGTTTGCAACGGAAGCAACTGCAGAATAGCATTCCTCTAAGGTTGACCCATGAAGGTATTTGTCAAAAAGCTCAGCCTGTGACAAAGAAGTAACTCAAGCCTAACGATAATAATAGAAACATAGATTTGTAAATCATGCATGACTAGAAAGAATTCAAAGACACTATAGTGCCAAAACATAAACAAATGGAAATACCACATTCCAGCTATGCTCTGCAACACATTTTCCAGCATAGCAACAACTAAATTCAACAAAACCTTTGAGGACACTAGTCTTTTCTATTTTTTTCTCCTCATTCCTAAAATATTTTTCTTTTTTGTATCACAATTTTCTATTATATATATACATGTATTTTGAAGGGGCATTAGAGAAAAAGATATTGAGATAATCTGACAAGTATAGACACTTTTTTGAGGATGTTGCCATGTCGAGCACGAAACTTTTGAACATGTGTCCATACACATTATATTCTTTTAGAATCAAGACACAATTTGGCCAACCAAAATCATAAGCATCCATAAGTTAAACATACAAAACATATTGCAAGTATGAAGAATGTTCGGCTACGCTCTAATAATCTCTCCTTTAAACTTTAAAAAAATTTTAAAACTTTCAACTGATGAAAAATCAGAGTCCTTAAACTTAGTTTACCATTTAATAGTTTATTATTTACCAGGATGGAGCAAACTAATGGTTTAGCCAAGTCAATTAAGAAAAGTAGTCCGATGCACATCATAAATGTAAGGGCCCGTTCGGTAGCACTGTCATTTTCTATTTATATTTAGCTATTTACAATTTTTGTTTTATGTTTTTTACTGTCATTTTTTTTTTTTAAATGAGAACTAAAATTGCATTTGAAAATGCAATTTTATTACAGTGATTAAGCTTTTTTATTTTAATAAAAAATTTAATTTTATTAGTTTTTCAAAAAATTAAAAAATTAATAAAATATATTTCATAATCCAATTACTTAATTAATATTAATTAAGTAATTGTATTAATTAAATTAATTACTTAATTTAAATAAATAGATTAATTCAATTAAATTATTTTAATTAAATTATTTAATAAAAATCATTTAATTGAATAATATAAATTATACTAATTAAAATTTAATTATATTATTTATTAAACAATTTAATAAAATATAATTATTATATCATTTAATTCAATAAATATAAAATATATTAATATAATTATAATATTTATTAGAAACAATTGAAGAATATATAATTATTCAAGAAATTTAAGTACGATACTAATTAAAAATAATTTAATATTAATAAAATTAGGTAATTTAATTAATTTAATTACATTATTTATAAAATATAATTTAATAAAATAAATTTCATATTAAATAAAAAAGTTTAATTAATTTTATATATTATTTCTCAAAAATAATTTAATAAAATATATTATATATTAATTTAGATAATTAAATTATATTAATTATTATAAATAATTTTAGTTTCATAAAATATTTGAATAAAATAATTTATTTTAATATTATGCAATAAAAATGGACAAAGTGTTAAAATTAACAAAATCTTTTATATAAAAAAGAAAACAGAGTAAAAACACTTTTTTTGTTGATACTTTTTCTGTAGTGTTCATTTTTTTTAAAGAAAAAATAAATAAAAATATGTTTAATAAACACGTTTTGTTGCCAGTTTTCAAAAATTTGTAAACATAAACAAAAAAACAGTAAATGTAAATGTAACCAAATGGGGCTTAAATGAGTATTTACAAAAAAATAAATGCGAAGGAGGCACGCAAAAGTTTATAAGAAAATTCTAGAGAAGTCACTAGATAAAACCAAGAGGTTCTTTTACAAAGATTCACACTCATGCAAATCAACATCATTCAACTGCATGACAAACTAAAGTTGAACTGATCGAATCCTTGAATCTAATTCCATAGACTAGCTTGCCTGACCCCTCAATTAACTAATTAAAATAGCTTGATATATATTTTTGGGTCTATTTCTTAACAGCTTAAACTTTTAGAATAACTGTTACCTTATAATAATATCAAAGATCTAGTTCTAGGACGTCATGGGTTTAAGTCTCGTTATCAATATTTATTCAACATTGGTTCTAGTGTATTTTACTCTATATGTGTCGGTATACTATTTTTCTGTTCGTTTTTCGTTCTAGTCCTCCTTTAACTCCTAGTCACCGTGAAGGGACTATTAAAGATGACTTGATATACATTGCAGAGTCTATTTTCAAACAAGTTTAAGCTTCTGGGGCAAATAGTAACTTAATAAAACTGACCCTTTCTAAGTTCCTCAATCGTACTCAACATGGCTTAAAATAATGATCAAGGGTTGATAAGGTTTTGTATCTGTGATGCTTGCATCCCCTTCTTAGAATTAAGTCCTCGTTTATTTGAATTCCTTCAAATCATTTTACTCAAAATGCAATCCCTTGAAATTAGCAATTTAGTGATTTCAGCCACTCTTATCTGTAGCAATTAGATTTGAGTTTTAAATAACCTATCCTAATAGCGGCACAGGTGCTTGCCTATAGTAGGGCCACTATTCTATCCAGGAAGTTTTGAAATTTTTTAGATTCTCTTATGTGGCAAACACAGCTGTGGCAGGCTGTGGTCAAGAGCCCATGGTTGCACTACACTACGGTTTGCACAATTTGATTCAGATCATGGTTTTCTACAATCTTATTCACTCAACAGCTCTACTATTACTACTACTATTAATAATAATAATAATAATAATAATAATAATAAAGAAATATTCATGGTAACCATTCAAGCCAATGAAATTATTACCGCTTAAGCTGCTAAAAGTGCAAAACCTATCATCAACCTATACTTGACAAGTGAAAATTGGTCAAGACAAATGCAAGACTAAGAGTGTGTTTGGATTGAGGATTTTGTGAAGGAAAAGAAAATAGTTGGGAAAAGAGGAAGTGGATTAGAAAATATAAAAAATAAAGGGCATTCATCAATAGACTAGTTTTCTAATTTATTCATTTTTTATTTTTCAAATTCCATGCTTTTTCCTCTTCCAATTTTCACAACAAATCAAACAAGAGAAGTGATTTTTAATCCCTTCATTTTCCTTTTTCTCTTAACAAATATTTGATTCAGACGCAACCCAAGAGTTAACAATTTACAAATGATTTGGTCATTGCAATTTTCATTCAACACATTTTTGAGTTTGCACCTTATACATAAAGTTTTCTAAGATAGATATTAGGTGTGAGCACACTAATTTTCCACTATGAGAATGTATTCAACTCAATCTAACCTTTTTTCTCAACTAATTGGGGTTGGATAGATGGATCCTTATTCTCCATTCTAAAAAATAATTTTTTATTGTATTGCTATTTATACATATTGTGTTGAAAATATTTATTCGATGCCATGTCCCAACCATGTTGTGTCCATACTCCATAGTAGGCAATATAAACTCCATTAAACAAGCATGAAGACTTTAGATACAACATCCATCACCAGCAATGGTTCACTGGAGGGGCAGCATAGATTTTGACGTCCATCGTGTCTAGTTGGTGAACACCATCAAAAGAATAATGTTAAGTCCTATCAATCAAAATTTAATATAACTATTTTCTAGAAAATCCTTGGAAGAGTAGAGTTTCAATTTCATATTAGGATGAATATTAAAACTTATTAGGATGACTATTAGAGAAAGAGGGATTTGCCTGAAATCTTTACATAAAATACTTAATTTCTGAGATTAGTTAGTTAACAAATCATTTCCGTAAATAAGTCACCATTGAAGTCGTTAATCAAAAGAGTGTATTTGAGGTAAGTTATCTACTTGAATTCAACTGTAACCATCCAGTGGATAACGTATTCAAATGATTATATCTCTTTTATATTTCTCCGTGTTGGAAAATATATGTAGATATATCTATTCCTAAAATAGGAGATAGCGTGTTTATTTATTTATTAAAATCCCTTTGATTAAGGGACTTGATATAAGATAATTATTTCTTTTTCCTTTTCTGTTTAGGACATCTTATGTATGGATAGGTAGTGTTGTATTCCCTTTTTGATACATGAATGAAATTCTTCTTCTCTTATTTTGAACACTCCGCCTTATCTTTTGTCGCTAGAGGTTATCTATTGCCTTAAATTCGCTATTTCAAATGATGACCTCATCATAAATATGCCATTCAGATAGACAAATTCAATAAACTCTATCCATCTCAGCCTCTATCTATTCATCAACTCTATCTTAAATCTGCTTTTGCAAATGATGATTTCAGCAAGTGACCTTTTCATGGAAAACATTTCTTTGAGCAAATTATTTAAGAAATAAAGTGTTCTATGTGAAGTTTTTGGGCAAATCCCTCATTGGAGAACTTATGTGGCAAATCTCAACTTCCGCTGCAGGAGCAATGTATAGGACTGAAGATAGTTTGTAAATAATAAAGTAACGGAATGCCAAGACTATTTAATCATAACAACGATAAAGTGAAAATTTTCCACCAAAATACAGGATCATAAACAATTTTTGTAGATAACTGCTTGCCCCTACCAGAAAACCACAACTACATTGCTAAGGCTGCAAAACTTAAAAACTCAAACCTTTGAAGAAAGGGAGACTCTCTAGGACCACGCAAAATTCCAAACTACGTTCAGTTGACAGTTAGTACCATGCAATAACCGCTAGACATAAATTTATCTCACATTACCATAGGACAATATTCCCTTCATCACAAGAGATGTCAAAATTAATCAACTATGACTAATAAATGGAGAGGAGACAAGAATGATCATCTTGATCAACTTAGATTTGACAGGTCCGTCTTATGATTAATCAATAAGAAAACACTTGAATCGTGCTTTAAAAAAAATTAGTGCCTGAATTAATGTATACACCTTCATTAATAAATCCCGCAAAATGGATAACAAAATGTATGAAAAATGTGAACAGAGAATTTCATAGAGATACCTGGAAAACTTTGATGAGCTTCAGCTCACCTCTACGCTTGATCTCGAAACCTTTAAGCTCTGCAAGGGTTCCATCGTCATTAAAAACAGCATATCGCTTCTTGATTAAAATTCCTTCTTCCTTAGAAGCTGGAAGAATCATTGCCTACATACCAGAAAGGGCACCTAATTATCAAATTGAATATGAGAAAAAGAAAAAAATAACAAAAAATAAACCATGTACGTAAATGGATTAAAATCAAAATCTAATACGTTATTGCTTGGCATTAGCTTCTAAGGTCATCCTATTTACCTTGTATGGTCCATCCACTTCAAATTCAATTGAGCATTCACTGTGTGTCATATATGTTTTATTAATAGGATCTTTCAGTGTCTGCAAGAAATAGTAGATATAAGCAGAATACATCAGAAAATCATTACATTGTCAAAAATACTACTCAATTAAACCAAACATTAGATAATGCATACAGAGTAGAACATGAAATTCAGAAAAGAAAGTTAATTTTCTTTTGACCTGGTATTGATCATTTGTATTGTTCCTTGCAACATCAACATTAAGCATGACACAAGGATAAGATATTGTCAGCTTCTTTTTCAAGTCTCTGATATATGGTCCATAAAAAAAAAATAGTCAGTATTTTGACTTATATACCATGCAAAGTAGACCAATGGTTAATTTCTTCCAGATCAATGTGATACCCAAGATGATGCCTTGAAAACATTGTATAGTATTATTGATAAACAACAAGAGATTTACAGCAGGAAGTTAGAAAAATAATATAAATGTTAAAAATTATAATATACAATGCATTAAACAATAATATGAACTGGTAAAAGAAAAGGCATACTTCGTTTTGAACGTATAGTTCTCAGGAAATGATCCAGGTAAAGCACACCAGATACCATCTGTGTCTAATTCAAGTGGTCGTCCAATTTTCTCAACTAGTAAACGAGCATTTTGAATGATCTTTGCTCCAGTATACGTAACTACACCAGCCATTTCCATGGAGTACCATCTTGCACCCCTGAAATGAAACCATGTGAAGCATATACTTTTAGATAACAAAGCATAATAGGGAACCAAAATCATATGCAAAATCATGAAATTAGATAATAACAGGACTTACTTGCGCATTACATATCCATAGAACGAATTCAAAATACATTTATGAGCCAGTTGTAAAGAATCATAAAGTACTACCATATCCTGAAAACATATATGCGTAAGGCCAGTTACTCATGACTAAAGAAGGGTTTAGAAACCAACACAAATTTATTAAATTAATGTCCAAGGTGAAGAAAACTGAAGCAAGGGAGCTCGAGCGATCATACTTGTGCTTCTTGAATCTTTATAGAATTTCCACTAGCTTTTGCTTCTGATAACTTTCCCTTCCAAACCTTATTGAGTCCTTTGTACTCGTACCTTCTATCCCGGAAGCTTAAACAAGAACAAAAGAAAATATTTATTTAGCCAACCTACCAATAAATTGTCAGTTTCTCTATAGCAAATAACCGCATGTTCCTTTTTGTATAGCAAGGAGCCTAGAATTGGTAGTTCATAAATTTACATACTACGATGACAATGAACAAAATCTAAACATCTTACCTGCGAACAGTGTCAACATAGAAAGGATTTTCCCGCATGCAGATGCCAGCTTCTCGAAGCTCAGTTATAGGCTTGTTGAGTACCCGTTTATATGCCTACTTAAGGCAACTCAATATAGCTTGTAAGTTTAAGTAAACATTTGCCTTACATATAGTGATAAACTAGGTAGTGCCAAATGAATGTAAGAAGGACCCGTGTCCATGTTGGAATGCAGTGGATCTTAGCAGATCTAAAACACTCCTTTTGTTCATAAATTAACCCTATGTAACAGTGACATTTCATAATTTAGACATTTTTTGCACCCTCCCAAACAAAGCCTATGGTGCCTCTTAATAGGAAAAATAAGTTCAATGAGAATGCAACTCATTCAACCTAAACATGCCTTGAAATATTTGAAAAAAGAATGCGTATGCATGATCAATGTAAAGTATGCAATGGCCAAGTTTTAACATGAGGAAAAACATACTAGTAGAGATTAAAATTATATAAATTGACCCATTTATAAATAGTAACAAGAAGCAGGATTATGTATTACATACATAATATGGGAAAGGTATATTATAATTGTGTTTGTGTCAATTTTTCAGGATTTTCCACGCCAATAAGTTTGCATCTATGCTGCATATGTGATGAATATACCTTTTGGCAGTATTTCTTTAGGCGCTCTTTAAGTTTCAACTGTTGCTCAATTTTAGGCAGGTCAATAAAAGATCTTGCTAACTGACCATTTCCGCTATCAACAAACTCAGATTCTATTTGCCTCTTCAAATGATAGTAATCACTGGAGATTTTCAAAATTGATTAGCATAAACAATAATAGTTACTTATTTAATACCCCCAAGCAAACAGAGGAACGAAATAGACCTTTTCTTAGCCATGTACGTTTCGCCACGCCAGACCCATTCAAGGTTTCGAAGACAAGTTTTGCCGGGCCGGTTGAAATCACATGCAGTACAGACCTCATCTGAGACTATTGATGGTGGCTGGAAATGGGCGAACAACATGAAATACACAGAGATACTTTTCGCATGAGAGAAAATCCAAGCCACCAATTGAAAAAAAAAAATGTTTTTAGTATTGCTAAGATGAGGACAATTGATATGGTGACATCAATGAATTTTACTTAAATTAATTAACAAACCAAATTATTAGATTTCAATTAGATTGCGCGCAAACAACTATCTTACAATGCTCATATCAATGCAAAAGCAACTTGAAGAGTTCAAAGGATACCTACCCAATTAGAGAAAAAGGGAGCAAAATTGATCTGCTAGGAACCCTTTCGAACTTGGAATATCATTGCTCACAAAATATTCTTGAATTTCACTCTTTGGACACACCAAGGGAACATTTTCTAAAACAGAAAACCTATTGCTTCGCTCAATAAAGCAGCAGCAGTGCCAGAGGGGGGGGGGGACGCATAAATATTACAGTAACACAATCAACACCTGACACTATTAATAAAAGAAAAGAAGGAAAATTTGTCCACACAATGAATATTAGCTTAGGATGAAAACATGAGCACAGAAATTCCACAAAATCAACAGACATCATCCACCGAAAAATTAGTACCGTCACCCTCCATGAAAATATTGGGGTTGCACAAACCATCAAACAATGACACCACCTCTAATTCAATGTGCAGCCAAGCATCAACTCACCAAATTTATGATGCTGCGCTGCCTCGATGCTTGAAATTTTGGTTTTGACAATTGTAAGTGTTGCAGGAGAAAGAAACCAAATGTTGACGTATTCTAGACTGAACTTTACTAAATGGCTCTACACCTCTACATAAATAAGCTCCAAATTATCTTCAAATATCTTTGTATTAGCACGACAAAAGCACATCTAAGTACTTCACCTCAGTGCTACTTCCAGATAAATGATAGTTTTAGAGTTTTTTTTTTTTTTTTGACAATTAAATATTTACTTATTAGGAAAGGAGGCTAGGATAACTAGATCCCATGATGTTTGATCTATATGCCTTTTCCACTTGAGCTAGAACATCTCGTCTATATGATAGTTCTAGAGATGGTATTTTTCAAATATTTAAAGTTTGAAAAAAAAATTCAGAAAAGACTTCCCAGATCACAAGAAATAACTGAAAAGTAAATTGCAAAGAATCAATAAGAAAAGGCTTCCAAGTGAGCACAACAATACAGCACAATATCTTAAACAGGTTAACTAGGACTTAAAATCAAATTTACTTCCAACCCGCTGACCTCAAGTTCTCAATAATTTCATTCACAACTTTGGCCAGAGTCCATAGACATGCCTAAAAATTAGGAGCATGGGTTTCTGAATTATGGCTAGGTAACACTATCAGTGGGGCCTCTCAGCTGATGATTATATCATCCCATCCCCCACAAATATCTGATCTGGCTTCAGCACAAACAAATACACAAACCAAAGCAGAAAAAAAACCAGTAGCAAGTGGTGTATGGCCCTAGTTCCTGGACATGGTACAATAAGACGAAGTTTGTCTCACTACCAAAAACAAAAATGAGTAGTTTGAAGTTAGGATGTGATTATAATTTTAAAAGCATAGCCAGTTTCTTTCTTTGGCCCAAAAAAAAAAAATAATAATAAAAAGGAAGATAAATTGATGCATTATATTTTATGTTTTGACAGTTTTCAAATGACTTCAGTAGGAATATGTAACATGAATAATATAAGGAAAGGCACAGCAGAAATGTTATATACTTTTCAGTGAGCACATGATGTGTAATGCAATTCTCCCCTTTGCCAAAAAACATATTTAGATCATATTTCTTTAATGACTGAAGAATAATTTTGTAAGATGAAATAATAAGTGCACCATCATTTGTGTCAGATATCCTTATAAGACATTGTAAAGTAGTAGAATACAATAGCAAAACCGTTCATTAAACAACAACCTTCGTTTTTGTATCCTAAACAAAAAAAAAATGAAACCATGATTCCACAAATAAGAATGTTAACGTAGTTATCCACAAGGTGAAAATGTTAACGTAGTTATCCACAATGTTAACGTAGTTATCCACAAGGTGAACTTAATAAATATACCTGGAGCCTGTTTGTCAAGATGATGTTTGGGTACATAGCAGCCACATCTAAATGATAAATAAGGGGACATTCTTCACGCAGAGGTTCATCCCGCAACATCAAAAGCTGCAAGTTGGAAACAAAAAGATTAACCAAAAGAAAAAGAGGAACATTCATGTATAAAATTCCCTGCTTGGCTGAAATTTTCAAACCAATGGATCACAATTGTAGGCTGTGTTAAGTTAGCTTGATAGTTAGTGTTACAGAAACAGATATACTAAGGGCCTGTTTGGCGTACTAAAAATGTGAAAAAATCTCTGAAAACCTCTAAAAACCTCGAAAACTTTCTAACACATTTTGTCCTCCTCGTCCTTCATGAAATTTCTATAAATTTATCTATATATCTACATATCCCAACAAATTTTTATAAACCCCAATAAATTTTTTTGCTAACCTCAATAAGATCTCCACAAACTCCAATAACATTTCTACAAATCCAAAAAACTTTTCAACGACTTTCAATAAATTCTAAGATAAAATAGTTCAAACGGATCCAAAAAAACCGTTCAAATGGATTCTCTCCAAAAACTGATGCAAAAGTCAAAAAAATTCATTATTCATATGTGAAAAACGTGGTTCAGTGACTGCACGTCAAACGCAAAAAAAGTTACTCAAATCATATTATTCGTTGTTTTTCATTATTTTTCAATGCTCCAAACGCACCTTGAATAATTTTGACACACTCAATTAGGTTGTCATATATGTGTATTTACTAATCAAGATGGTCTGTATAGATGTTCCTATGCTAGATTCATTACCCCTAGACTAATATACATAAATGCATACATAAATGAAGATACATGCACCATAACTGCAGATACATGATGAATGTACATTAACACCCTCACTCAAGCCGGATCATATATATCATATATTTCAAACTAATTACAAATGAATCTCATTCTAACTCCTCCTAAAACTTTAGTAAATACATCAACTTAATTAATCTTCATACTTTACATGACTAGTTTTGATGACATTCTGTAAAATCTTTTCTTTGACAAAGTGATAGTCAACTACAACATGTTTGGTTCAGTGATAAAATGTTGGATTTGAAGCTATGTGAACAGTAACTTAATTATCACATAATAGCTCCATGGGCTATAATAGAGGAACTCTCAATTCCTTCATCATATAATGTATCCAAACCATTCCGTAAGATGTATGTACCATAGCCCTATACTCTAACTCTGCACTTGACCTTGTCACAACTGTTTGCTTTTTACTCCAATCAGCATTTGTATATCCCTAAATTAAAGTGTGGCCGTTATCTTGACAACAAGCCACGCCCTGGTACACCTTTCAACTATCTCAAAATATGAATGATTGCATCCCAACAACTAGAACGAGGTGCATCTAGGAATTGACTAACTACACTTATAGCAAACGAAATGTTTGATTGTGTAGCTCTTTGATAGTTAAGCTTTCCAACTAGTCTGTAATATCGAGCAAGATCATCCAATAATTCACCCTAATCTGTAAGGAGTTTAGTATTTGGATCCTTTGTAGTTTCACTAGGTTTAGTTCCCAACATTTATGTTTCAAATAACAGATCAATCACATATTTTCGTTAGGAAAGAGCAACACCTTTTCATGATCTTGCAACTTCAATGCCCAAAAAGTACTCTAATGGATCCAAGTCTTTGGCTGTGAACTTATTCTGAAGAAACATTTTCAAATCATGAACGCCTTGTGTATCATCTCTTGTAATCACAATATCATCTACAAACACCAAGAACCAAATCTTACCTTGAGGAGAATGGCGATAGAATAATGAGTGATTAGCTTTACAATGCGTCAAGCCAAAATCTATCAACATATCACTAAATCTGCCAAACCATGCCCAAGGAGACTATTTACTCCATATACACCTCCTCAGCAAGATCATCATAGAGGAAAGCATTTTAACATCCAAATACTGAAGGGACCAACAAAAAATAGTAGCAGATGAACAGATGAAATCTTAGCCACAAGAGAGGTCTTTGAAAAGTCAAGACCATAAATCTAAGTGTATCCCTTGGTAACTAATTGAGCTGTCAAACGATCAACAGAACTATCAAGGTGAACTTTGACAGTATACATCCACTGACAACCAACAACAGACATCTGAGAAGAAAGTACTACCAAATCCCAAGTATCAGTGGGCAAAGAGCAAGTATTTATTTTCCTCCATGGCAGAACGCTATCCAGAATAAGGTAGGCTTCAGTCGCAGAGTTAGGAATAGAAACAATAGATAGGGCGGCAACAAAAGCATGATAAGAGGGAGACGAAGCTGCGTAAGAGACAAAAATAGAAATAGGTGGAAAATGCAAGTATGTCTACCTTTTCAAAGAGCCATCGGAAGATCAAGATCATTAGCTTCTATCTCAAGAGGAGTATATGAAGACTGAAGTGAAGAAGATGGAGTGACTGAGGCATCGGGCAAGGACTCAGTAGTCGCTAGCTGTCTAGTATAAACTTTCAAATCAGGACGATAGAGACCAAAAGGGGAAATCACAGGCAGCGGAAGACTCTAATCAAGATCAAATAAAGATTGAGAATCAGAAAATAATGAAGTGGATTTAAAAAATGAAACATCAGCACAATCAAAATAGCGACAAAATTGTAACATTGATATCCTTCTTGTAACCGGGAATAACCCAAAAATACACACTTAAGGGCAACTAGGTCTAGCTTTTCAATTATACTGTCAAGTTGATGGACAAAAGCAACACACCCAAAAACGCATAAAGGAAAGGAAAATAAAGGTTTTCAGGGAAACAAGGTGGAATAAGGAGAACGACCTTTAAGGACAAAAGATTTTTTTTGATAACTCAAGGTATCCAGACCAGCTTGCGCGCACCTCGACTAATCCCTAGGGTCCCGAAGTTAACGACCGAGTAAACCTCCAGTGGCCCTAAAGAGACTCGAATTAGTGATCACTGAGAAGTAAACCCAAGATCTTACCAATTGAGCTACACATGTTATTAGTTACATAGCATGTAGTGAGAATAGCATCACTCCAAAAAATTTTAGAATCCTTTATTTGAAACATCAAACAACGAGCTATCTCAATGAGATATAAATTCTTCCTCTCTGCAACTCCATTTTGTTGTGGAGTGTAGAGCAAGAGGATTGATGGAGTATGCCAAAAGAGGTCATAAAATCAATGAAAGGTTTAGAAAAATAGTCCTTAGCATTATCATTGCGAAGAATTTTAATAGACACATCAAATTGAGTTTTAATTTCAGCATAAAAAGCTTGAAAGATAAAAAATAACTCAGAGCGATCTTTCATTAGATACATCCATGTAAGTCTAGAAAAATAATCAACAATGACAACAAAGAACTTAAACCCCAATTTAGAAATAACATAACTAGGCCCCCAAACATCTTAATGTACTAAATCAAAAGGACTCAACAACCTATTACTGACTCTGGGATTGAAGGAAGCACGATGATGCTTCCCCCACTGACAAGTCTCATAATCCAAGAACAGTAAGTGACTCAAACTAGAAACCATAAATTTCAATCTATCAATGGCTGGATGATCACGACAATATTGAATCTCAATAGGAGATGCAACGGCAAAACAGGAAGTGGATGAAGATGTAGATGGGCTAGCAAGATAATAGTCCTTGAGTTCATGCCCTCCTCCAATCTTCTTCCGTGTCTTCAAATTCTAAATAATCACAGAATCAGGAAAGAAGGTCACTAAATAGTTTAGCTTTATGGTAAGTTTGCTAACAAATGGGAGGTTAAAAGAAAATGAAAGAACATATAAGACGGAAAATAAAGGAAATATAGAAGATGGAAGAGCTTTATCGATACCCTTAACTAAATTAGGTAAACCATTAGTTGTAGTGACATTTGAACTAGAAGAACACTGAATATCAGATAGTAATGAAAAAGTACTAGACATATGATCTAAAGAACTAGACTCAAGAACCCAACAATTGTCTGAAACATCAAACGAGGTTGCATGAACCATATGAGCTAGCTTCCCATGAAGATTCCAATAATTATCACTAAAATGTCTAACACGACCACAATTGTAACTGAAAGAACTCAAGCGAAAGATCATACACGCAAGTAAGATCATTGGAAAATAAAACATTGGAAAATAAAACATACTCCCAAATCTCTTTACAAGTATCCAAGCGAGTACACAAATCAACCACGTAAGGTTCCATAGAATTCTAGGGTAAACTAAGAACATATGCATCTATTTGAATCTCTATATCATAGGTAATAACAGTGGTGCAGGAGATGAACTAGTAAGGTACTTTTGTCTTATTTGTGTTGATTGTACAAACATAAGTAAGTTTTACGTCCTTTACGTGTATTACATAAAAGTCACGTCTCCCAAGCAAGCTATTAATTATACTAACATTAATTACATTGATAGAAACATTCCCCCATGTTCTCTTCTATATTGCATATGATGTATAGAGAGAGAGTCAGTAGACAAAAGGACAAACGACAAATAATTAAAAAATATATTTATAATATTAACTTATAAAATAATTAAAAATTACATGAGGATATGGAAAGACAAACGACAACTAATTAAAAATATATACTTATAATATTAATTTATAAAATAATTAAAAATTACATAGCATATACCCGTACCTGTATCCAAATTCGGATCCTTATCCACGTATCCTCTGTTCTCTATACTTGCATTGTCGGACACCTAGATTCACACTCATATCCGATTCCCGTCCAGTGTCCGAGCAACTTAGATCACAATACATTGACACTGGAATCGAAATTTTAATGCCAAAATACCAAAGAAGGAATGAACCCAAAGCATCTCAAAAGTATTATGAGCTACGGTGCAATATTCAAGTTTAACACTAGAATGACCAACGATTGTCTGCTTCTTACTACGTCAACTATTTTATTTCATTTTTTCCCGTATCTTCACCGTACCGGCATCCTCATTTTTTAAAAATTGTCGTATCCCGTATCCGTACCCATATCTGTATCTGTGTTTCATAGCCGAAGATCCTTTGTGTGAAATTGCTTTCCTAGATTATGCTTTAAAACAGAAATACCCTTCTATCATCACTAGAAATAATATTTATCATCAGCATAGATAATCAAGACAATAATATCAAGGGACGATGGTTGTACAAAATGCTAAGTGATCATATGTAGACCGTCTAAAACCGTAATATAGAAGAACATTACCAAACCAATCAAACCATGCTCATAGGGACTGCTTAAGACCACACAGAGTTTGATGTAAGTGACAAATAAGATGCTCAATACCTGAAAAATATACCTAGGTGGTTGATCCATATATATCTCCTCTAGAAGCTCACCATGTAAAAAAGGCGTTTTTCATGTTTAGCTGAAACAAAGGCTAGGACTTACTCATTGCCACTGCTAAAAGGATACAAATTGAATTAAGTTAAGCAACTAGTAAGAAGGTCTCTAGATAATCAACTCCATAGATCTGAGTGTATCCTTTAATAACCAAACAAGCTTTAAGTTGCTCAACAAATCCATTTGGTAAATATTAATAATACGCACCCATCGACATTCCACAGTTTTCTTCCCAAGTGGAAGAGATGTAAGCTCTCATGTATAATTGTGATGCCATGCATGCACCTCCTCATCCAACGTTGCCTTCTAGCCGGGTGATAGTAATCCCTATTCATAAAAGGAAGGAATAGAAATAGAGGATCAGACACAAACAAAAGACTGTAGATTAGGTAAAATATGATGATAAGACACAAAGTTAGCAATTGAATATTTTGTACAAGTATGATTACCTCATTGTAGGGCAATATGAACATCATCAAAGGAAGAAGATTTTGGCACGAGAGTAGTGATAGGATCCAGAGACATCAGTAGCAGGTAACTCGTATGGCTTTGAATCCACATGTGCAAAGCTAACCGAGTTGGTGGAGCTATAGGATTAGAGTGAGAATGATGTTGATACACCTACCGATGAGGCAGGCTAAAAACAAGAAGAACGGGATCAAGAAGAACAGGATCATCCAAGGAACTCAACTTCTTCTCTTGAGGAAAATAGGAGGCAAACTCAAAGAAAGTAACATTAGTACTCATGAAGATCTAACAAGAGGGAGGATGATAACAACAATAGCCCTTTTGAGTGCGAGAATATCCAAAAAAGATGCATCGCCGAGTGCCAGAAGAGAGTTTGTCCAAACTGGGATTTAAATTATGAACAAATGTGACAAAACCAAAGGTATGAATAGTAAGAGAAAGGAGAAATCCAAGGATAAAGAAAAGAAAATGATGACTGATTACTAAGATTAGCAGAGGGAACCCGATTAATGAGATAACAAATAGTCAAAAAGCATTATCTCCAATACTCTTTGGGAACATTCATATTGAACCTCAAGATACAAGCAACATTAAACAAATGATAATGTTTGCATTCAGCGATACTATTTTGTTGTGATGGGTGAACATAAGTTGTTTGATGAATAATAACCCTTTCATCACAAAAGAGATCCATAACAGATTTTGTGTATTCCAAGTCATTATCAAAGAAAAGAAGTTTGATGCATTTGCCAAACTAGGTAAGAATTTCATTATAAAAACACAAAACAATAGCAGGCAATTCAAAGCGATTTTTCATTAAAAATAGTTAAGTCGTACGAGAGTGATCATTCACAAATATAATAAAGTACCAATATCCACTAAAAGTAAAGACTCGTGAAGGGCACCAAATGTCCATATGGACTACATCAAAAGGTTTAGATTGATGACCAGTACGACTAGGAAAGAACTATGGTGGTGCTTACTAAGTCAACAAACCTCACATTCAAGACTCGAAAACAAATTCTAGAATGGGAACTACCAACTTGAGTCGAGCCAATCACGAGTGACCCAAGCGACAATTCCATTGACAAGGAGAAACAGATGCACTAAGGACAGAATGTGCAAATAAAAAAACTGGTAGGAATCAAGATATTAAAGTCTATCTCGCTCACATCCCGAAACAATTGTCCTTTGCATCCTGAGCTCCTGAAAAAACATAAGGAGAAATGTGATAGTAGTTCAAATATTTAGTAAGCCAACTAGCAGAAAAGTTAAAGAGAAACTTAGGAACATAAAGACTTGAGGATAGGGATAAGGAGGGGGATGATTTAAATAAGCCTTTACTAGTAACAGGCTGGCAGGACCAATCAGCTAATGTAATATGATGTGTAGTCATAGTCATATCAAAGAATAAGGACGAGGTACCTGAGACGTGCACTAGCTTTGGAGTCAACGACCCACTGGGAGTATAGGAAGCACAAAAACAAACAGTACTACCTAAATGAGCTAGATGGCAATGGAACTAGAAGAACAAGAAATGCAGAGCGCTTACACAATAACATCTAAATCAACAGCAGAAAATGGATCCGGTGAACTAGGACAAGGTACTGGAGGATCACTTGAACTAGAAACATTTGGATAAGAGCCTATGGGTTCAACAACATAATGGGTTTGCTCAAGACGACCATACTTCTCCCAACAATATGGCTTTACGTGATTAATGCCACCACAACGATCACATTCTTTGTACCACACTTGGAGCCTCTACCACTATTACGAGAACCACCACAAGAGTTGCAGCCACCATAGGAATCATCTTGGGATATGCCACAAGAACTGCCCCATCCACTAGAACCACCAACCAAAGCCATAGAATTGGAACAACAAAAAGAAGATGTCCAAGAACATTGTAATTGAGAGTATGGACTTGCCATGGGAGGAATGTTCTCTCCAGCTAGAAGCTAACCACGATAGCAACGAAGACATCGTCAAGGCTGGTAAGAAATCAAATAGTCATAAGTTCCTTCCATTGCTTTATCATATCAACATTTCTAGGAAAGGACGAAACCAAAATAAACGATCACCAAAACCCTTGAAGGTGTTGCAATACCCAAAAAGAGAAAGACCATTCTATCGAAAAGAGAAGAGTTGCTCATACGCTTCAAATATTTCTAAGAGAAAGAGTCAACAAGGGAGACATAAATCACCTTTAAAGTATCACATAATGAAACCGTACTCGAAACAGAAGACTGTAAGCTATGCCATAACCAATTTATAACAAAAGCATTTGCAGCACGCCATTGCTGATAAGTATTTGACAGAGATTTGGCCGCAAATCTGTGATAAAGTGTTCTATCGATCGGCTAATGAGAATAACCCGAACAACACGAGACTATGTCAAATTATTAGTTCCATTCAATTTCCCACTAGAAATTGACTTGGGAAAACTGTAAAGTGAAAATCTTGGAATATTACAGACTTTATCCATCAAGTCTCCCAAAAACAAAGACAAGCATCATACAGCTCAACAGTGTAACAAGTATAACTCTAGTTAGTTAGTTATGACATAATTAATTATTGCATTTAGTTTAAGTGAGTTGTCATTAGTTAGTTGCAGGCTTTTGTATAAATAGTTTGGTTCTTGTACAGATGTAATACACAACTTCTTCTCCAATCAGGTCATCAATTCCATTTTCTTAGATATTTTTCTTTCA
>QLOD02000010.1:14591792-14611792 GCA_003260245.2 Sideroxylon spinosum | reverse complement strand
TCTGAGAATGAGGGAAAGATATGTAGATTGAAGAAGGCTCTTTATAGGTTGAAGCAATCACCTAGAGCTTGGTTTGGTAGATTTTCAAAGGCGATGTTGGGTTTTGGATACAACCAAAGCCATACAGATCATACTATGCTCACCAAGAAAGGTGCCGGTAAGATTGCTGTTCTTATTGTTTATGTTGATGATATGATAGTGACAGGTGATGATGTGGATGAGATTCTCAATTTTAAATCTCGTTTAGCTCAAGAATTTGAGATTAAGGCTTTGGGGTCTCTAAGATACTTTCTTGGGATGGAAGCAACGCGGTGTAATAAAGGTATTTTTATCTCCCAACGAAAGTATATCCTTGATCTTTTGAGAGAAACAGGTATGCTAGGTTGCAGGCCTATAAATTCTCCTATTGAGGCGAATCATCACCTTAGTGGAGACATGGGGGAGCACACCAATAAGGAGAGGTATAAGCGATTGGTAGGTCGGCTGATTTACTTAGCTGATACGAGACCAGATGTTGCTTATGCAGTTTATACATGATCCTCGTACTTCACACCTGGATGGAGTTTATCGTATTTAGAGGTATCTTAAATTAGCTCCAGGGAAAGAGATTCTGTTTTCTAATCACGGTCACTTGCAGTTGGAGGTATTCACTGATGCAGACTAAGCTAGTTCTGTGGATGATAGGCGCTCTACATCTGGCTACTATACTTTCCTTGGTGGAAATTTGATTACTTGGCGCAGCAAAAAGCAATCGGTGGTTGCCAAATCTAGCGCCAAAACTGAGTATAGAGCTATGGCTCATGGTGTTTGTGAACTCTTATGGCTCCAAACCTTGTTGCATGATTTAGGTGTTTCGATTGATGGACCTATGAAACTCTACTATAACAATAAAGCTGCCATAAACATTGCTCACAACCCTATTCAACACGATAGAACGAAGCATATAGAGATTGATAGACACTTCATCAAGGAAAAGTTGAACGAAGGGTTGATCTTTATGCCTTTTGTGAGATCCGAGAATCAATTAGCAAACATTTTCACAAAAGGGCTCAGCAGCAAGAGTTTCCACCCCATTGTGTTCAAGTTGGGCATGATCAATATCTTTGCACCAACTTGAGGGGGAGTGTTAAGTTATGACTATAACTGTAATTTATGTACAATTAGGAAGTTATTTACATTCACTCATGTAATTAGTTTGTAGTTAGGGGCTTATTGTAATTTTTCCTTTTCTCCTCTTGTATATATTTTACATAATGAGAAGAAAACCTAATCTTTTGCCGCACAATCAAACTTTACAGTCCAACATTCCTTTAGAACAAAATTCCTTTCCCCATAATTCCTTTAAGGTAGTGCAACACTCTGTAAATTGTCTGGAAGTCAACTTCTTTAGGTTTGTGCATGAACTAGCTTACTACACTCACAGAAAAGGCAATGTCAAGCCTAGTATGAGACAAATAAATAAGTCTCCCAACCAATCTATAGGTGTAGCTGCTGGTTTGCATGCTAACTTTCTTGTATCTTTTAAAAGGTCAATAATGTACTTCTAAACCAAACCAAACCAAACCAAGCCAAGCATTTTCCCACTAGGTGGGACCGATTATATGAATTTGACGACACCAATTAAATCTATTTAGGGTCATATCCTCCATTAGATACATAAAGGTAAGATCATCAACAATGTACTTCTATTGAGAGATAAAGATCCCTTGCCTTGGGTGTGCCACTTCAATTCCCAATAAGTATTTCAATCTTCCTAGGTCTTTAATTCCGAACTCTTTACCAGACTTTGTTTCAGAGCCCGTCTCTCCTTCTCATCATTTTCTGTCAATATTATATCATCGACATATACCCACAAAATTGTAACTCCCCCTGAGTCTTAAGTGCTCGATGAAGAGTGTATGGTCTCCTTGGCTTTGCTTATATCCCATAGATAACATTATTTTGGTGAATCCTCCAAACCAAGCTCTTAGAGATTGCTTTAATTCATATAATGCCTTTTTAAGCCTGCGCAATTTATTAGCTGTCGAATTCCCACGAAAATCAAGTAGGATTTTCATATAGATTTCCTCCTCTAGATCCCTATGCAAAAAGGCATTCTTCACATCCAATTGTTGCAAGTGCCAATTATAGTTGGTAGCTAGGGGCAACAAGATTTCAAGTGCCAATTATAGTTGGTAGCTAGGGGCAACAAGATTTTAACTGTATTAATCTTAGCAACAAGAGCAAAGGTTTCTTGATAATCAATCCCATAGGTTTGAGTGTATCCCTTAGCTACTTGTTTTCCTTTATACCTCTCAAGTATGCAATCTGCAGTATAAAATCCATTTACATCCCACTGGCCTTTTTCCTTCTGGTAAGCCCACCACCTCCCAAGTTTGGTTCTTTTCTAAAACCTACATTCCAACATTCATAACATTTATCCAATGTTCATAGACCAAAGCCTCAGATAGTTTTGTGGGAATAGATATAGTGTTTAAACTCACAAAAAAACTCCTATGAGATGATGAAAAATGTTTCAAAGCATACAAAATGTGAGGTGATATAATGGGATTTTAATATCAGAGATAGTTTAAGTTGGCAAAGGATTAGAAACTGTTGCCTCATTTCCAACGTTAGGGCCTAATTCTTGGACTTGCACTAGTTCAAGAACTGGATTCTTTCTCCTTGAATATACCCAAGAGAATCATGGGTTATCAACAGTGTCATCACCTCTAGTCATAGGTTCCGAGGAACTGGTTGGTGCAAACATGGGTTGAGGTTGCTCTTGAGAAGGACAAGAAGGTTGGTTCTGAAAAGATACTAACTCAGAACAATATTTTTGGAGAAGATAGAGAAGATGGAGGCAAATCAAGAAGCACACTGTTTTGAGACATAAATGCCTGGGCTGTGGCAAGCAAGTGACCTTTTTCCCTCTCTACCACTTCATTCTGTAGTGGAGTGTTAACACAAGATGACTCATGAATGATCCCTTCCCATAGGAAACATAGTGACATATTTTGATTGAAGTATCAGATCTAACTTTTTAATCTGAACCCCAAACTGAGTTTTGATCATGCTATGAAAAATTGGGAAGACAATACTGACATCAGATTTGGATCTTAGTGAGAAAACCCAGGTGACCCTAGTACAATCATCCATGAAAGAAAAACCATCTAGCACTTGAAATATTTGGAATAATGGATGGACCCTAGATGTCACTATCTATCATTGCAAAAGGAATAGAGCTTCTTTTTATTACTGTTTGGAAAACTTACCCACCGATGTTTTGCGAATTCGAAGATATCATAATGAAAGTTCTCACTATCTAGCCCTTTGCATAAGGAAGGAAACATGATTTTAAGATCTCCAAAGAAAGGGTTTCTAAGTCTTCGATTGTGAAGCCACATTTTATCTTTATTGGCAAAAGAATGCTCGGAAAAAAATGATAGAGGTGATTTACCCTTGCCAACACTCAGGTTCTCAGGTACTTCAAGGTAGTACAATCCATCCTTCCCTTTAGAAGATCCAATTATCATCCCTAAACCCATATCAAAACTAAGCACGATATTGCTATAAGGATTCTGATTTTTATTGCAATATATAACAGTCTTGGAGAAGGAACAACTGACATGAAATTAATCAATATCAAATATTAGCTTGGGTTTAAAGAATAAAAAGTGACATCACCTTTTCCATGATAGCATTCTTCACCTCATCATAATTTGATACCGATTCCAACTCCATCTTACCCTCTACTCTAATAGCATATTGCAGATCACGATCAAGATTATTGAGAAGTTGCTGAAAACAGAAGGTATCTTAACATCACTAGAAACTGTACATGAAGCTAAACTGTCTCAAAATAATATTATCAGAAATCCTGACTGAAGCAGCAACGTATTGGGAAAGCAATCAATAGGGATATGGAAAAAGAGTTTTTTATTTTGATAATTTGCAAAATAACAGATTCATACTTAGGTAAGTTTCTTAATGGCATCTAACAGCATCAGCAATGGTCAATAAATAAATTTTCAGCTCATATGCACCCATGACATTAAAAAAAAAAATAAAAAATAAAAAATAAAAGGAATGGAATATATAAAAATAAATAAAAAATAAAAAATAAAAGGAATGGAATATACTGTAATCAATGTATAATCATTATACTAACAGTAAAAAAAACTTATTTTTATGCATTAGTCATGACTTATCTGCCTATACCAATAAGTGGTCAAGTGAGAAATGTACGAGCAAGTTTGAATTAACTCTGCTATTTGTATTTCTTCAAACTGTACGATGATGCAACATACTATAGGTATGAAATGTAATTGAGATCCATTGAATTACATTGCATAAGTATAGCGCTTCATATTTTTCTTTTTGTTATGAAGAAAAGATATGCAGGTCAAAAGTCGAATGTGATCAGCAAAATTAAGAACTATTCACCATTGAAAGAAGTAGAATGTTCTGAAAAGCTAAAAATGTGGAAGTTTAAAATGGCAAGTAACCATGGTCTTGAACTGGAAATGGCTTTCAAGTCGGAGGACTCAATGAATGTTTCAAGGGTTCTAATATATGAAGGGTGGCAGTAAAGTTTCTCAGGCGTTGCAAGCAGAATATACATTTCAGAAACCTATAAAACACAGCCACAAACTATAGGTATTTGGATTGCTAGGAAATCGACAGATTTTTTTAGTGGCCAAAACTTTTCAACTTAACTTATTTTAAAAAACTAATTTGCACTTCTAGAGAGTGCAGAATACTATAAATTCTTTATGATAATAAAAGGAAAGTTCGAGGCACAAGAGAAGATACTTTGAGAGACCTATGGGAGACTTACTCTCGGTTTGCCAATTGTTGAGGCATCACAAACTGCCATTCATTTTAAAAATCATTTAAGTTCCTTGACATCCAAAATAGAAGAAAGTAAAACTCAATTCAAGGTTTATACCACTTCTATACTACTATATATATGAAGTTGATATTTTGACTCCTTTTTTCCAAGAAAACAGCAATATTTCATAAAAAGCACCCCTAAAGTATATTGCTTATGAAAAAAATATTTCAAAAACATCCTACTGAAAAAAAAAAAAAAAGCAACAAATAATCCTGAGAGAGAGAATAAATCACAATTTGCCAGATTAGGTGAGATAATAAATCACTATTTGACGGATCAGGCTTCAATGTTAGAGATTCCAAAATAAATAGAAAATTATGTGCCCCATGTTTTCTTTCAAGATAAAAAGCTAACCAGTCTTTCGCCAAGAATTATTTCATCCAATCAATCAATCACAGATCAATTTGTGAATAGACAAATTACCCTTATAGAGTAATCTACTAATGACGGTAATATTTTTTTTTTTTTTTTTTTCAAGAGAGGCAGTGTGACTTATGTGATTATATCACCAAATTCCACTACAAGAGTAGGCGAGCACACTAATATGTAACAAGTATAATAATTACCAATAATGTTTAGCTTTAAAACAGTGACTTTCTGCTTTAGCATAATGTTCAACAACTGAGCACACTCAAAGTGTAAGATGACAGAAAGTTTGCATCTCAAGGAATAAACACTCGTATCATTGAATTGTTTTGTAAGACATTTGAAAGCACCAAAAGAACTTTGTTCGGAAGTGTTAGAAGTTGTCTCACATCGGCCCAAAATAAAAATTACTTATCCCATTTAAGAGGGATTTCTATTAGCTTAACACTTAGATTTTAAGGTCGAGACCCTACTCTTATGTGTTGTTGGGTTTCTTTAATAAAGTATCAGACCCCAAGCATCTTTGTCCGATATAGAATGGACTCCCCTCACCTTGACACTTAGGTTTTAAGGTTAAGACCCTACTCTTACGTATTGTTGGACTTCTTTTTATGGTATTAGAACGGCTTTTCTAGTGGGCCTTACCATATAATCTACGCTATGCTTATGTTCATGCAGGCCAACGTGAGTGAAGCTGTTAGAAGTTGTCACACATAAGCCTATAATAAAAAATTACTTGTCCTATATTATAGATGAACTTCCCTCATTTTGACACCTACGTTTTAAGGTTAAGAACCCTACTCTTATGTATTGTTGGACTTATTTAATAAGAAGTATTGATGGTTGTAAAAACGCAAACAACGCACCTCATAAGCAGATGGATCAAGCTTAAAACTAGTTGGAAGATCAGATCTGAAAACACCACTTTCTAGGCATTCCACATGGCCACCAATATATGTCTCGCTCTCCAAGAGCTGATTATTATAGAACTTCTCTGGATCAGATTGGTGTTTATTAGGACAAATAACATTTGCCTCGTATGCCTGTAAATACATCATAACCAAAGCCATCAATAAAAGACACTAAAAGTTAGTAGCTTAAAGGTGATATAAAGTGAAATGTAATTCAACCACAAGAAGTTGCACGATTAATAAACAGAAATTCAAAAAAAGGAAACCAATTTCATGATATAACACGAGAAATTAGTTAGAGTATCAACATGTTCCCAAGAACCCACCTGGACCATAAGAAGCATTTCACAAAGGGTTCCACTTCCTTTACGCAAAACCTCATCTGGGGGCATGGGTAATATGGTCGCAAGGGAGAAAATGAAGGGATGGACATAAGTCATGTACAAGTAATAAGTTGCAACAGCATCAGAAACAGAGTAGGAAGCCATCATCTGAAGTGACAATTAAATAAAAAGAATATTAGAATGATTCACAATAAGGGTATGCCGAAGTAATTCTCTTTCTTTCCATTACACTTATCGAATGACATCTTGTTGATAAAGCTGACAGTGCTTATGGAAAGAAAGACATATGGACTTTATCTGCCAAAAAATAACAAAAATTGTTCGGCTTTGGAACTTCCTACCTAGGCCACAAATGGAAACAAATCCCTTTACGTGACACCAAATATACCAGATATGTTACTTGAACTTTTCTAAATATATGAAGTACCTACACTTGGATAAGGGTATGAAATATGTACCGGACACAATTCATGTTTATACAAAGTATGCATTAAAGTTCCATATTATGCACGAAATACTATGTCGCACCTCGTAAACAACAGTTTACTATGGCAAATCAAAGCGATATATATTAAACAATGAACATTTTTCCATTTCCATCCAATTTTTAGACAAATACCCATGCCCGATAATCTATCAAGTGCATGAAACATGATACACCAATAACATAGAATTTATGAACTAAAATGGCCAAATCATAAGATGCATGATACCGCTGCCATAGTCCAAGCATAGAGCTAGGTGAAGTAACACCAAACTGAAACCAGAGAAAGGTATATACAAGGGATACAATGTTTCCTTCAATATTTATTTAATAATTAAAAGGAACTAACAAAATGTTATCCACGCTTCTCAATGGGACACATAGAATCCATTAGCAAGACATTGTACAAAATTTCTAAATGTCAATAAAATGCCAAACAAAAGCCATGTCTCTTGCTACAATCTACTTTCCTATCTAATGAGCGCTGGTCTGATGTGCATATATTCCAATTGTATTTTAAGTTACCCATGCAAGCATAAGCTGTCAATAACAAAAGAAGCCCATAAATCTAATCAACTCAGCTTGTATGATGAAATGAACCAGATTTTCTTAAAACTTTAGCTATTCCAAGCCCAAAAAATTAAGGTTGATGAGAGTTTACTTCTCCAGTTACCCTAAGGTTCCTAAATGTTCCCCAGACTGGGAACTTAGGAGACTAAGAAACCCAACCCCCTGCCTTACATCCCCCAATATACACAATCTATAGTTTGTGTTAGTTTGTGTTAGTGTACATTAAATAGTATATGCATTTAATCTAGAGGATGTATCTAGACTATAGAAAATCTGAACAGAGAACAATGTACATGTATAAATTTGTTCATAGGTAACCTAGCTGGGTGTGAAAATTTTTCAGTAAATCTAGTCTTCATCATGATATCAGAGCGTCAATCCTGATTCTTGTGTGTATCATGAAACCTAAACACATTGGTGTTCAAGGTGGCAAACCAAAGAGACTTTGTATACATCATTACAATCAGAAGTGAATAGTCATTGTCACTGACAATCGTAGGTCATCAACGAGCTGCTGTCTCAAATTTATACACACGTCAGCGAAGTCGCCAAAGGGAGGCAACCATGCGTTGAAGGAACTCCATCACCGAAACATTCGTCATGCGCCATCACGATCCGTCTACACATGAGTCCACGTGCCTCCTTTCGAGCTACGAGTGTAAGCACGTGAAGCATCGCCAGGCCGCCAACCTTTCTGTAGTCTACTCGTCCTTTTCTGGCAACCCCTTTAGTCACTTTTGTTTGCTATTTTGAACAATTTTTCTCTTCACCTCTATTTATCAGTCTATTGTTAACGGTTCTAGTGCTACTGTATTCTAATTCTTGTGGCTTCTGAAATACTTGTTGAACAAAAGATGATCGGTAGTTGTACAGAAGCAACAGAAGGAATCCTCAAAATGTCCAAGTAAGCCTATGCAGAAGTTCACAGAATCACAGATAACTAGTAGTTATAACACTAGTTTTATGTATAAAACAACAGCAGCGGCTACAGCACCAGTTTCATCTACAAAACTACACTCTACCAAATCCTAAATAGAACTTCTTGTATATCATACCTTCTAATATAAAGATATGGAGCAATTTGCAGGAATTATTAAAAAAAAAAAAAGGAACAACTCACAGACACGGAAACAAAAAATACATCTTTCGTATTGTATGTATGTATTGGAAATATATCTATTTTTTAATTATATCAAAATAATAAAAAATTGTTTTTCCAATATACATGTTGGAAAATAATTATAAAGAAATAGTCCTAGTATGTATTTTAGACTCTATCCATATATTGGAAGATTGGATTTTAGATTAATGAATAGAAGACTTAGTTTCATTATTGGATTCTATGTTTTTTATTTGAACTTGATATTATTCCATGGGTGTCTACTATGGATGCATGCATTCAAGTAATGGACATCCCTCCAAGGGATAAGTTTGTTTACACCATGAGATCAGAGGCGAATTGTACATAAACTCAGAATCAAAATGGTAGATGGGATGATTTATAATGTTTGTTAGGATGGGATAAGTAGGATAAGAGATTAGAAGAATTTTTAACTGTCGAATTTAGGAGGGAAATAAACTTGAAAGATGGGATGTAGAGTACCAACTCCTCTAGTGTTCAATATCCCTCCAATGGGAATATATTATCTTAGGGTAGAATTTAGGAAGCAAAAAAGCTAGCTAACTTTTTTTGCGTTTGGAAAGGAAAACAAGTTAACTTTTTAGTAACTATCTGTTTAACTTTTAATTAATTTGACATTTTTGCCCTTTATGATATAAAAAAAACTTAAAATATAAGAGGATAAATTTGATCGTTTTAGAAAAAACCAAAAAGCTTACTATTTAAAAGTGAGCGGTTGTGAAACGCACATTAAGTGACACGCACATTCAATGCATTTTTTGTGCCAACAACAGATTGGTGAGGTCTACAAGATTACTCAATCCCAACCCCTCAAATCCCCCAAACAAACATAGCAAAAAAGGTATTATTACAAAAGAATGAAAAAATAATAGGACATGCTAGTATAGTTCCAACAAGCATAGACACAGACAACCTCAATATGCTTCCTGCCCTTATGAAATACAAGATTATTACCAATGTGGCTCGGTTGCTACAATGCATAGACATAGGAGCAAGAATGTCAATACCAAAGTCACATAGGATAGAGCAAACCCAAAGCATCTCAAAGGACGATAACACGATACTCAACCTCAGCACAAAAACGAGCCACAACCTATTGCTTCCTACTACCCAAGTGACCAAATGACAATCCCTTATGAGAAACATACAATCTCAATCCCCATAACAAAATATGCTAAGATCCTTAGTGTGAAAATGAGATATTGCTTCAAAGCCAAAATACTCAAAGCATCATCATCAGATATAATAATATTATCCACATAAACATTGAGTGTGATAGTGCCAAAAGAAGTATGTTGGATAAACACAAAGTGATCGGCAGTAGAGCGTGTAAAGCCAACACCAAGAAAGACAAAGCTGAAATGGTCAAATCAATCCTAAGGAGATTGAAACATATAAAGCAACAGCATATGAGATGCTCACTGCCAAGGATAATATAAACAAGGTATTAATCCATATAAACTTCTTCTTGAAACTCATCGTGGAGAAAGGCATTCTTGGTGTCAAGATGATGTAAAGACCAAGAGTAGCTAAACGCAACAACAAAAAGAATCCGAATAAAATACAAGCGAGAAACAGAAGGGAACTCATCGTGGAGAAAGGCATTCTTGGTGTCAAGATGATGTAAAGACCAAGAGTAGCTAAACACAACAACAAAAAGAATCCGAATAAAATACAAGCGAGAAATAGAAGGGATTGTCTTAGAGTAGTCAACCCCGCAAGTCTTGAGTATATCCTTTACCAAACAACTGAGCCTTAAGGCACTCAATAGAACCATCTCGAAGACTCTTAACATAAAACCAATGGCAGCCAACATTTTATTTGTTAGACTGAAGGACTGCACGGTCTGCACCACATCTGATTTTGATGGAAAGCATGGATTTCTTTATCTATTGTGTGATCTGTAGCGTGTTTCAACCCAAACCAGGTAAGGCATGTCAATAAGTAGGAATAGAAAAAGAAAGCACACAAATAAAGAAGAAAAAGGCAAATAAAAGATGATAAGAGACAAAATTAGCGGTAGGATAAAGAGTGTAAGTTTGCTTACTTTTCTATAAGCAACAGGCAAGTCAAAAGAAAGGGAAGAAATGAGTCCCTTAAACGAAAGACAATTAGTTAGGAAGGGAAGGAGAACCTTTCTATCGCAATCATGCTAGTAAACTTTTAGTGAAGGAGCAAGTGATTCAGAAGGAATGGCAGAAACAAGTTGCTCAGATTGAACTCAGGGTTCTGATAATGCAATGGAATCGATGGTTGGATTGGTCAATAGATTAAGTTTGGGACCAAGGAGCATAAATAAAGGATAGTGGACCAAGAAAAGTGGGAGACGATGCCCTCTAATGAAAAGAAATAAGATCATGAGACAAGTGTCACCATAAGAAGAGAAGAAGACAGAGGATTCAAAAAATGTGATATCAACACTCATAAAGTAATGGCAAGAAGAAGGCAATAACATCAATAACCTTAGCGTGAGAATATCCTAGGGCACACCTACAAGAATGATGTGAGAGTTTATCTTGGCCAAGACTAAAAATACAAACGAAGGAAACACATCCAGAGATACAAGAAGAGATAGGGAAGGGAGACCAATCAAGGTAAGGAATAGAAAATGGTGATTAATTTAACAAAGTGGGTCTAGGGACCCTATTAACAAGATAGAGACCAATAAGGACAATATCTACCCAAAAAGGCTTAGGGACATGCATATGGAACATCAAGACGTGCAACATCCAACAACTAGCAGTGTTTGTAGGGATGTAAAATGGGTCGATCCAACCAGGTTTGACCCTGATTCTAGCTGACCCTAATAAAACTAAGTTGAGTCAGGTTGGGTCATGATCAGACAAATTCGACCCTAACCCACTGTATTTTTTAATATGTTTTAAAATATTTTTAAGTAAATTAGAAAATTTCAAAAATTAAAATAATATAATTATCCAATTGACATTGAAAGAAATTAATGTAATTTCAATTACATTTAATTTTGTAAATTGTAATAAATAATTTCTATTTACAAAATGACAATTAAAGATAGAAAAACACTTTCAATTTACAAATAAAATTAAAATCATTTAATGAATAAATTATTTTAATAAATAAATAATTAAATTTGACTTAATTAATTAATTAATTATATTACATAGTTATATGGGGAGGGAGGGAGGGGGAGAGGAGAGGAGATGGGCAAAAAAAAAAGGTTAAAGCTGTAGCTAATGAAGAAAGAGAGAGAGGAGGTTGGGTGGGGCCCATAAGGGAGGAAAAGTAAAACAAAAAGTCAAAAAATAGAGAAAGAACAACGAAGTAAAGAGGGCAAAGGCAAGGCAAGGCAACAGGTCAAGACAGGAGCAAAAATGCAAGACAGATCAAAATCAAGTCAATCCGACCCATTTTACATCCCTAGGAATTTTGTTGAGAAGTGCGAGGACCAATGTTACTTAGAATGTAGATCATTTTTAGTACATAGAATGAAAGCATGAATGCGGTACATTATACTCTAAAATTTGGTACAATAGTAGGTAGGCTTATTATAGAGTTGCCGTATTATTAACATGTTTTAGTATATAAATTTGACTTTATATCAAAAAAAGGAAGTAAATAAAACAATGTAGATATACATGAAATTAAGTGCATTTTCTGTTTAATACGAATCTTTACTCGTTAACATTTCATAAAAGGTTAAACTTATTGGATGTTGTCCACGATTTGTTATTAATTCACTCTCTTCAATAGTCTTTTCTAATGAAAATATAACATAAGTATAATCTCTTTGAATCATTAAATTTAGTTTATTGGAACGGTAGTGTACCACATTCCAGATGTGAATACCAAAACATGGCTTGTAAGGTTATTAATTATTTCTAGTAACTATGGAAAGAAAATGTTTGATGAATAATGCCCCTACTAAGACAAGAAGAATGAATAAACACCTAAATGTACTCTGATACATCATATAAATAAATAAAAATTAATTCTTCTATGACACTTTCAAATTGAGTAACAATTTCATTGTAAAAGCAAGAAATGACAAAAGGTAATTCAAACTATTGTTTTCTTAAGAAAAGTTGTGTCATTCATCAAAAGTCATCAACAAAAATCAGACAAACCCTTAATACCATTGATGCAAGAACGCCAAACCTTTATATGAAATACATCAAATAGCTTAGACTCACACCTAATACGATGATAAGGGGGGAAAAAAAAAAAGGAACTACAGTGGTGCTTGCTAAGTTAACAAATTTTAAAATTTAGACTAGGCACTGGACTTAAACTAGGAATAGCCAGCTTTAAATGCGGAGACAAAGGTATAACGTGTTGTAGAAAATATATGATATGGAGGACGATCACAATCAAAATAATAAATGCCATTCTTCTCATGCCCCAAACCAATCAACCTCTTAATCGTGAAATCTTGAAAGACACAAGCATGGGAAAAAAAAACAATTATGAAACAATTTAATAATTTGGTTAGTTGACTAACCAAAAGTATGTTTAAAGAAAACTGAGGTACATCAAGGCTAGAAGGTAGAGTAAGAGATGATGAAAAGCCAAGAGTCCCCTACAAGTTAAAAAATGAGATGAACTGTCAACTAAAGAAATATGATAATGAATATGAATAAGGTTAGAGAACAAAGATAATATCCAATCGTATGCAAACTGACTATCGAATCGATGATCCATGAGTGACAGAAATAGACCATAAGAGCTCGATTACTAGAGTTGGCCAAAATAGCATCAAGACAGAGGAGTTAGAAACATACGAGGCTAGAAAGTCTTAAACTTGTGACAAGCTTAAGGCAAATATCTCCTAAGAATCAAATTTTCCAACTCCCCTATCAGACTCTGAAATCTATGAAGATGAGCGAGTAGTAACAGGATATGCCTTTTCGGGTTTGCCATACTTCTTCAAGCAAAAAGGCTCAATATGATTGGTGGTATTGCATGTCACATATCATCACCTTAACCACCCGACGAATGTCCTCCATCATGAGCATTGCATCCGTTATGAGTTCCACGAAAAGTGCTCCGCAAAGAGCCTTTGCAGCTATATTGATGAGAGATAAGGATAAACGAATAAGTAGGCAGCACTAAATGACCATTAGTTGCGGAAGAATGAATAACCAAGGAGGATTGTTGAACATAAGCACTAGCAGTGGTAGGCAAGTTTCACTTGCTAAAATCTAGTCATTAAATGCTCAAAGAGCAAGTTAACGCCATATAAGAAATTTGAATTGTTAGAATATTTTATATTAGGTTATGATATTTTATTAAACAAAGGAATTATTACACAACCAGCTCCTACTTCTCTACCTCTAAATGAGGGAAGAGCTCCCCTATTTATAGACAAGGAAAGAAACAGTCGGCGGACTTCAAACTCGGATTTCAAACAAACAGAAGCAGTATACCACATGGCCTAAACACGTGGCCGTCATAATTAGTAAAAAAGACATAGAATAGTCACAGAGCACACAGAAATACAGAAAAGCGGAGCCGTCATATGCGGCTTTATTATATTCACACAAATAAAGCAAAAGCTAAACGACAAGAAACATAAAAGACATAAAGCCTGAAATTTTGGATCTGAGTCACGAGCTTCCAGCTAGACTGGAGTAATCACTGTTGCTGTCACTGTGGTTCTCGGGAACCGGGAATTCTGCAAGCTCGTCGTCTGAAGGATCATCCCTATCTAGTGGAAAGTAAGGGTAATCTCCATGGCGACAGTGAATCCTAGAAATGTAACGATGCATATTCATGGCACTGAGAAGTTGCTGTAACTGAAAGCCTTGTCTCCAGGTTTGGATATGTTCGAACAAGGTGAAGATAAGTCTTTCCTCATCAGGGTTGGATAACTTCCATTGATAATTGGTAGTCAGCTGGTCAAACGGAAGTTGTTCTTGGTGTCGGTTATTGAGGATAATAACTCGTTGGAGAAAGCTGAACCAATCGATGGTTTGGCGGGCTCGGATAAGGTAATTAGCAAGGTTGTGTTGATAGTATGCTTGGATGTGGGCACAGTTACTGAAGTAGTAGTAGGATTCATTCGGGTTTAGGGATTGAGAAAGATTTGGATTGTCAGGAGAGTCTATGGGAAAGATGGTATCGGGTGGAAAGAAGGCTGGTTCCATTCGGAAGGTAATAAGTACATACCGATTGTAGTGGGTTCTGAGGAGGGATAACCATGTTTCGATGGAATGAAACCATGTAAGTAACTTGCATAAGTTCCATGCCCTGGGATTTGGATTCGGTCTTGATCCTGGAAGGTTGGCTTGGGTTAAATAGGCTGCAAGAGTCCAGGAATCAAATAAGAAAGGGATGGTGTGTTCTTGAAACAAATACCAAAAAAAACATAATGCCTCGTGTGGGACATCATATTCATTTCTGACCTGAAACAGAGTAAGAAATGGGTTTTAGGTTGGAAAAATTAGTCCTTTTAGACAAAGACCATAATTGGCTAATAAAACATTCAGGAAATTTAACCAATTTTGTCTGCTATGACTGGGTGGAGTTGTGGTTTGACTCATTATTTGATCTTGGATATGAGATGGTAGGTTGTATACAGGAAAAACAAGTTGAACTGATTGCTGTGGTTCAGGTTGGAGGTTCAAGGGGTTAGTGGAGGATGAAGCTTGGTCTGATGGTCGGGAAGATGAAGAAGCTCGGTCAGGGATAATAGGACAAATATAAGGGATAAGGGTATTGGTTTGGATTGCGGTTCTGGAGAGGAAATCATCTAGAACATTTCTATGGCCTGGAAGAAGTTTAACATCAAAATTCCACTGAGAAAACCATTATGCCCATCTTAGGAGCTGGGAGTTGGGCAAAGCTTTCCTTTTGAATTGAAGCATCTTAGGGAATGAAGACATGTCCATTTCAATTAAAAACCTGCATCCAATGAGATAAAATTGGAATTTTTCTATGCCCCGACGAACCACAAGGATTTCCTTGAAAGTGGAGTGGTAGTGTTGTTTGGAAGGTTTGAATTGTCCACTAGCGTATGCACAGATATTTCTCTGGTCGTCTGTTTCTGCAAGAAGAACTGCTCCCCTATAATGATCACTAGCATTTGTTTGAAGGATTAATTTACTGTGTGATTGGGGAATCTACAGAGCAGGAAGGGATTTGGCCTGTGCTTTGAGAGCCTGAACTGGCTCAGTTTTTTCTTTCGTCCAATGGAATGCATCTTTCTTTAAAAGCTTGGATAGAGGGGAAGTAAACTGAACAATTTTAGGAACAAAATCTCTCATGTAGTTTACAACACCTAAAAACTGTTGGAGTTGCTTAACAGAGGTAAGCTGATCAAGAAACTGATGAAGATGGTGACAGATATGAGGCTGTAGCTGGAACTATCCTGCGGAGATGATCATGCCTAGAAAATCAATGGATTCTTGGCCAAGGATCATCTTTTTTTCAGAGAGCATTATACCATATTGAACCAGTAGTTGTTGAAAATGTTCAAGAAGAGCTTGGTGATGCTCTGCAGTAGGTGAGAAAAGAAGGATGTCACCAATGTAGATTAAGACATTCTGTTGCAATGGCTTGAAAATCTTCATCATTGCCCGTTGGAAGAAGGAAGGAGCGGTTTTCAGTCCAAATGGCAGAACTGTCCATTGGAAATGATGGTTGGGGATGCAAAAGCTATTTTGTGCCTTTCACCAGGATGGATTCCAAGTTGCCAGAAGCCTGCTTTGAGATCAAATTTGGAGAATATTTTTGCTTGAGACAATCTTTTGAATAAGAAAAGTCTGTTAGGCAACGGAAACTTATCATCCAGGAGGAATTGATTTAAAGGTGGGTAGTTGACAACAAGCCTCATTTTGCGGCGAACTTGTTCTGCCCGTCTGTTGACATAAAAGGCTTCACAAGCCCATTGGGACATTGTTGGCTCTATGAGACCTTCAGCCTGAAGTTGAGCTGTTTCAACAAAAGCAAGTTCATAGTGTTGGGGAGTCATACCACTATGACTAGCTTTGGTTGGGTTGATATCTTCATTCTTCTTGAAAGGAAGAGTGACAAAAAAGTCAGGGTTCTTCCAAAGTGGGTTGGAACATTTTTTCAAGAAATCAGTGTGACACTCAGCACAAGATTGATCAACGAGTTTGGAACGAATGGCTTCAAAAGGTTGGGTTGTGAGGTAGAAGTGAGGTACAGGTGACCAAGGTAGAGTAAATGATTTGTAGGTTAATCCCAAGGTTGACCACCGGACATTTGGTAACTCTTGCAAGATATCAAATCCAACAAGAACATCTTTGCCTGGGAGATGAGAACCATAGAGCTTTCATTTTACCACAAGATTGGGAAAAAGCTTAATCAAGATCGGCTTGCTGAGCTTGTTGATGGTAAATTTTTCTCCATTGGCAGTTCGAAACAGTTGCGAGCAAGGAGTCCAGTGTGTAGGGGGAAGAAGTTCTGGGTTAATGATGGAACACGCAGCTCCGGTATCAAAAAAGGCTATAACAGGTAGGAGTTTTGAATATTTATCTAGGAGGATGTGGATTTTGGCATTGGGACTATTTTGGAGTTGGTTTATGGGAAAGACTGGATAGAAATCAGTTTCTGAGAGGGAAGAGGATGAGGATTTTGATAGCAGGTAAGAAACAACACACAAGGTTTCTAAATTGGGTTCATCATCAAGAGAAAAGAGTGATTCAAGATCACTGGATTCAAGGGGTTCAGTTTGTGCGAAATGTGCCACTAACTTTGCTTTCTTTTTTCTGGACTTACAATCTTTGGCAAAATGTCATTTCTTTCCACAGACATAACATCGATCAAAAGACTTTCCTTTGTGAGGGAATTTCTTTCGACGGAAGAATTTCCAGCAAACCTTCTGAGATCTTTTCATTTTGTGGGACTTGTGGACTGGTCTTTTCGTGAAGTACCTAGGCCTTTGGTTAAACATTTAGAGCAATCACATTTGTCGTCACCATGACATTTAATCTTTAGATCCCTGCGTTCACAAGCCTTACCAAGGCGCTTGCCAGTGCTTTCAACATTATGAAGGAACTTTCTTTCATTACAAAGGCGTTCAAGAGCCTGAAGAGAGATTTGGTACAGTTCACCAAGAGAAACGGTCTACAGGCTAAGAGTTCTGGTCTGCATGACTTTTGCACTTTCTTTTCCCAAGGGGTCAGGTAATGAATTAAGAAAAACCTGTTTGAGGTTCGGATCATCCATACCCTTTAGAATGTAAAAGAGCTTAGACATGCGATTGTAGTGTTTCTCCAAATCTTTCGTTCAAAAGAGCAACATTTCATCTGGAGATAATCTTCTCGTGCTTGAGTCAAATAGTGTTCTGGAATACCAAGGATTTCACTATACAAAGCAGAGAGGAACACATCTGCATCTGCAACTTGGTATACTTGTAGTTGTCTGTATTCACCAAGTGCAAGCCACCATTCTCGTAATCGGCCTTGGAAACGAGCTATAAGGCGGCGAAATGCTATAGGAAATGTCATGCCTGGATGGTGCATCTCGGCTTGGAGCCAAGAGTGCATTTCGAAGAAAATATCCCGCCATTTTGAGGGAGGGACATTGTCAAGAGTAAAATGTTTCTTGATGTCAGAAGGGAGACTGTGCAAATTGTCATCTTCAGGAGTTATAAGATCAGGAGGTTCTTGGGTGACTCCTTCAGGAGAAGATTCTCCTTGTTCTCCTTCATCAGTTTCATGAACCATAAACATTCGGGGAGATACAGGAGGTTCTGAGGAAGAACTGGTCACTGGAGAAGATATAACAGATGAGACCAAGTCGTCTACATCTTCAAGTTCACGAAGTTCAAGTTGCACCGGTTTGGAGAGGATTGGAAAATTTGGCTCCTCAGGAAGGAGGATATGGGGTTTACGGTCTGGATAGGTAGGATGTGTAAAGGTTGGTTGGAGGAAGCACCGGTAGTTGGTTCTGGTGAAGAGGTGGGAAATTGGGTTTGAGGTGGTGGAGCAGAAGAAGATGGTTCTGCGGATGTTTGGGTTTGGTTTGGTGAGGTGGTTTGAAAAGCTTTGGGGGAAGAAAGGATTGGAAAGGATTGTATTCTGGGGGAAAAGTTGTAAGAGGTTGAAGTGGAGGTTTAGATTGAAACGAGGAAGATTGATACTGGGAGAATGAGAAAAAAGGGTCATGGATTGGTATGGAAGAAAAGGGTTTTAAAACTTGAATTGGTGGAGCAGCAGCAGCTTGTTGCTTATCACGTAATTGTTTCTCAAGTGCTTGAAGTTGTTTCTCCAAATCTTTCTTTTGTTGTTCTCCCGAAGCCAATAGTTGAGAAATTTGGCGGAAATCCATGCCAGAGGTAGCAAGTGAAATAAGTTGCTTGTGGAGTCCGTCAATATTGGCTTTTAAATCTGTAATTAGAGCTTCTAGGGTATTGAACCTCGTGGAGATAGTTTGTTGAACTGCTTGTTGTTGATTGGTGATGTGGGAAAGGGCCTTATTTTGTGCCTTGGCATTTTCTGCTTAACAGTTGAGTGCAGTCCCAGCAGCTGAAACTTTTTTCTTCGGCCATGAACGTCAAAAGCTGTGGAGTTTTTGATTTCCCACATATGAGTACTGTCTTCTTGAAGGAGATCATAATCATGTAAAGGAGGAAATTCTGCACTATAGCTGGAGGACCGTGGGTCAAACATGTGGCAATCTTTGGGAATGGTAAGTGAATCTTCATCAGAAAAATGCCTTTTGGACTGAGCCTTATCAGGTGGTTTACACCTATTAGATGTTGTGAGTTTTTCTCCTGTGGCATTCAATTCTGCAAGCCTTTCTTTTTTGCTGGCAAAGTCCCTAGTGAGTCTGCTTTCACGCCTCCTTTGCCTTCGGGCACGCTGGTCAACATAATAGATCGAATCCATTTCTCTCCTTCGTTGTCTTCTTTCTCGACGAGCTTGGCGCCTTTCTTCTTCGCTGTCATCATCTTCAAGCCAGATGGGATGTTCTTGACATGCTTCATAGTCACAGTCAAGAAGAAAATCATACCAAATATGGCCAGTAAAGGTTCTGCTGTTGTATACAACCTGTCCTTCTGAATCAAATGAGTGGACCGGAAGTAGCCGTTCAATGGTATTGATTTCTGAGGGAAAAACAGGACAACGAACTTCATCTTGTGAGTTGGGAGAGAACCCAATCTGGACAGAATCATTAGGAGTACGGGTGAATTTTGGATCAGTGATTTGAATAGTTTGGCTTTGAGAGTGAAGTTGTTCATAACTGGTTACCCAACAGGTAGGAAGTAACTTGGTGAGTTCTTCCTTGGATATCTGGCGTGGGATGTAGGAAGTATGGGGGATGCCATGGGTATCAACGTCAAGAAAGAGGGCATCGGTGGTTG
>QLOD02000010.1:14578566-14591692 GCA_003260245.2 Sideroxylon spinosum | reverse complement strand
GGATATCTGGCGTGGGATGTAGGAAGTATGGGGGATGCCATGGGTATCAACGTCAAGAAAGAGGGCATCGGTGGTTGAGCTAGTTAGGGATGTAAGTAAATCCCAAGCATGATCCTGAACTCGATAGACCATTTGATTATGTAAGGTAGCCACAATTCTGGAATCAACTTGTTCAGCGCCAGTGATTTGGATTTGGACTTTCAAGGCTGAAAGCAAGTGTGGGTCATGTAATGACATGTTGAAGTTTGGGAAAAAGGTGACCATAATGGTTCCTGCGTTCAGAGTAGTCTGAACAGTACCTATGCAAGCATGCTGGTACTGAACAAACGTCGAATCGAGTAGGGCAAGACTAGAAACCACAAGGAACCCATTCCTGCCATGGAAGGTGAGTGCTATTCGAACAGCACCCCAGTGAAAGTGAGAGTAACCTTCCTTAAGCCACTGTGAGGGAAGGGTATCTGGTAAGGATAAGGTAAGCATTTGCTCCTTCTGGGTAGCTGGAATGGTGTACTGATGCATGGGAGATGCCTGTACATGTTCTTTACAGACTTTCTGCTGGTTGTTACTCAAGACTCGAGTGATTTTTGTTTTTAGGGATTTATTCGATTTAGAATAAGCCATATAAGGGTTAAGGATAGGTATAGTAGAAGGGGGAATAGTACCATCAGGGTGATAGGAGACATCGTATTGAGATTCTTTACGGTGTCTGCTAAAACCATCAGGAGAAGAAAAAGAAGAAGAACCAGAAGAGGAGGATAGAGAAAGACCTCCGTGGTTGTGACATAGTATCAGATAAGGATGGGAGAGTGACTTTCTGGGTGATAGGTTGATCTCATAGCAGGTATCCCGACTGAGAAAAACACTGCCCTTTACGTCTTGGGCGTAATAAACTCTCGTCAGATCTTTAGCTCTGAGATCAGACTATACACAGTAGGTTCAAGCTTTGGTTTTCTGATCTGCCAGATCACACGAATTACAAGCAAAGAGCATACTAATCCGAGAACTGAACAGTATGTATGGCTCTGATACCAAAAATGTATACAGACGGAAGCAGGATCAAGAAGAAGAAGAGACAGTACCAAACACAAGGGATATTTTATTATTAAGAATATCATAATCTAATATAGAATATTCTAACAGAAATCATAAATTATTCCCATTGCTTCTTCTACCACAACAGGTCCTCGTTGAATAGGCGATATTGTAGTAACTACTCCCATAAGCCCTTCAAGTGTTTGATAATCGAAAACATCTCTCACGTTCTTTCGAAGAAAACATATAATGATATAACTTATAAACTCAAGAAATATTGCTTTTCTAGGAGTAAGACTCAGCAAGACAATCTTATATCTATTTACATGAATCATGGAACTCATCGGTGGTGGCAACTGAATCCTCCAAACTGTGCCATAGTAATTTAATAACAATAACATCCTCACTCATCCAAACAGGATATTAAGGATCAATAGGCCAAGGTGACTCATCTATAATATACTTCAGTTTGTCTTTTCCAAGAAGGTCTTCACTACATGTGTCAAACTCAAATAATTTGCACGATGCAATTTCTTGGGTGTGATAGAACTAGGGCCAAGGAAGAACGATTGAGGAAGGATTTGAGTAGAAAAAGATTTGGGTGTGTTTTTTCAAGCTTCGACATAGAAAATAAAATTAGCAAATAAAATCAAAGAAGGAAGTGTGGTAGATAAGCCAACATTGTTCAGCAACAAGAAAATTCTTCAAAAGGCAGCAACAGAGGTGCACGGCCATCAACTAGCAAGAGATAGAAAAAATGAAGCTTCCCTTTGATGAAAGAAACATCATAAACAAGAACAAAAATGGCTAAGAGTCACCATATGTATTCCAACAGTGGTTGAAATAAATAAAAAATGACTTGGCTTCAAACAACAGCAACTTAATTGTGCTTCCAATCAAGTTGATACTCAATCAAGTTGCAAATCCATCAAACGAGAAGATAATGATACTCACCTACACGAGAAGATTGCCGTCAGAAGTTCAAAAGCCTTGAGCACGTGATATCTAGAATAACTGCGAAGAGTGACGCATGTGAGTGCATTAGACAATATCTCGCAAAGCGATCTGATAGGTTGTGATCGTCAGCCACTAACGATGCGTTCGGTGTGGCCGGATGTCAACTCCAGTGACCAAAAATGCAGTAGCAGCGAATGGCAATGGACGATTCTTAGGTTTCTTCCCCCCCCCCCAGAATGAAAGGATGCTCTAATACCAAGTTGAAATAATAAAAAGAGAACTGAAAAGAATAATTTGCCCACACCTCTCAAATTATATTTATAATAAGAGATTACGACCAATAAAAAAATTAGTAATTACAACCATAAGACAGTTCAACATAACTGTCCAATATGAAAGGCAAAAAGTCAAAGCAAATTAAATCCCCGTCAAATGCTGTATTCGAACAATTTTATTTCAGGACATATGACCCCGAAAAAGAATGCTTGTGAGAATTTTGAATTGTATTTTTAATCCACTGCAGTCCATTATCACCTTCACATATGAAGGCACAATGACTTTGGTATAGCGATTACATCTTACATGGTAGAATTTTCTTGTTTTACTTTTCATATACTATATCAATTTTTGTTTTATATGTTTAAGTTTATTTGATGTTTATATAATTTGCATGTTTCACATAGCGATTACATCTTACATGGTAGAATTTTCTTGCTTTACTTTTCATATACTATATCAATTTTTGTTTTATATGTTGAAGTTTATTTGATGTTTATATAATTTGCATGTTTCACATGAGTTGCAACTTCTAGGTAATTCTAACGTCAAATTCAAGAAAGAATAATAATGAAAGGAAAAACAAAACCTATAAATAATCAAAAAGGAAAAGGATTTGTTTTTGGTTATTGCTTGAAGCAAACACTTTAAACATAATACAAATAAGGTGCAAAGATAACCATTCCAAAATTAAGGGCACAAGAGCATTTGGACAATTCCAAATCGAAGTTGCAACCAAAAGATAGTGGTATGGTCTGGAGCATACTGGAAATCCCGCTGTTATGCCACAACTATTACAAACACATTTTGATTCTATGGTTCACCATGGATAGTGCAATTTCAAATCGACAAATGTTAAATGTTATTCATCCTTTATCATTCAATATTTTCCTGTGTTTTATCTGGAATCTTGACTACCAATCAAATCTCTTGAGCAATACATCATTTTTAGTATCATATACCTGGGGCCTTTCCTTTGCATAGCGAACCATATCCTCAGGATTCACCTCCAATGGATCATAACCCAATTTGGCCTTGGTAACAGCCTGACATATAATCAAACAATTGAAGAGGTTAACTTTCCTACAGAAGAATAATGCATGCAAGTCAAGGAAGTAACAAGCTTGTGACAAAGTTGAAAGTAAATATATATAATTGAAGATCAAAATATCTTTTCTTACGGGACACCCAAATGGTGTAGGCTGCATTTCCTGATAGAAAAACTCGAATTCAAGTCTCATTATGTTAGTTATTGAAAAAGTTTGAACAAAAAAATGAATTGCACAATTGATAAAAAATGAAATTGACCTTGACTGCTAGACTTTAGAGAAGAAGAGTAAAATAAGATACACATAGTGGGCTCATTTGGTTTATTGCAGTAACTTGAAGACATTTTGAATGCCAAAGTTTTGGTAGCTTATTGTGTGTCACATGTCAAAAGAACTTCTAGCTACAAAGCAATTAAGACCTAGAGCTGTTCTTGGTGAAGAAGTTATTATTTAACTTTATTATTTATATAATTATTTTACACACTCTGACACGAGACCGCAATGAGAATAGCTTCACAAACTAAACGGAAAGTTGGGAAGATGAGTGGAAAGGAGACATCAATTGGAAGGTTCAAAGAAAATAAGAAAACAAAATAGTCTACAACATAAAAATGTATGAAAATAGATTTACATATATATATATATATATATACATCTCTTCTATAAAATAGTTAAAAACAAAACTAGCGGGAATTCAAATTCGAGATTTTCACCTTTAAGCCGTGGCTTCCTTGGGGAAGATAACTATCACGCTTGACCCACGCAAAACAGTCCAAATGGCAAGCAAATTTAGCACGGCATTCCCCCTGATTCTTGTCACATTGAAAACCCAGATCCTACAAGCCCCAGGAGGAAAACAAAACAAAAACAAAAATAAAAACTAAGAAAACCATAATTATTCAATAATGATGCATGTGCCTGAAGCTAAAGCTGAAGAAATTTTAATAATGTTTTACAAAGTCTTTTAGAAATTATTCAACATATAACCACACTTAAAGCAAGTAGAATCGAAAGATCAAAATAATAGTCAAGCCAAATATTTATGAAAACATCAATCCAAAGGGATACAGCATCATGAGAATTTAGCTAGAGATTTGACAAAAACCCACGATTACCATCATAACATCAACATCAACATCAACATCACAGTGATACCATAGAAGCAATGTTATGTTTCAAAAGAGAAACTTGGCTCTTGCTCATATGTATGCACCAAGGAAAAAGGCCTTTCATTTTTTATTTTATTTATTATTTTTTTTTTTTTTTTTTTTTTTTTTTTTTTGTGGGATAAACAATGAAAGGTCATAGTCAGAAGAAGCACCACAGATGATATCTGATCCCAGCTATCAAAATATTCAAATGAAACAAGCACAGAGGCCCAA
This sequence comes from Sideroxylon spinosum, assembly GCA_003260245.2. Classification (NCBI taxonomy): domain Eukaryota; kingdom Viridiplantae; phylum Streptophyta; class Magnoliopsida; order Ericales; family Sapotaceae; genus Sideroxylon; species Sideroxylon spinosum. Next base: position 14,586,996 of record QLOD02000010.1, on the reverse strand, counting down.
CAAAATGAATCTTATGGCATTTGGAAGCTTGTGCTTATGGCACATTGACTATAAAGGTTGAGATGTTAATATTTCTGCATGCCATTAGCCTGTTACTTGCTCTTTGTATTTATCAGGTACAGATGACAGATAACATAGCAAGGCTTACAATTCATGGTTCTAGCAAATTCAAATCTAAAACATTTGACAAGCTGTAGATCAATGCCCAAAAATATCGATACCCAACAATATTTGATGTGGTGTCACTAACTGCAACTAATGGAACAGAGTTGCGTACATGACTCATTTTAAACCCATGATGGGCTGCTCTGCTTTCCAGGAATGGCCAGTCAAAAAAGTCACCATTGTATGTAACATAAATCCCAGGCTTCACCTCTTGCATATGGGCAAACCACTGTCGTAGAAGCTCCTCCTGCAATAAGAAGCAAATCATATAGCACTAGTAAAATAGGCATCAGCAGCCTTAAAAAGGAAATGAAGATATCAGAGTATAAAAGATCATTACCTCATTTTTCAAATTTGTAACTTTGAAACAGCCTTCAAACTCTGGTTTTGGAGTATACTCCAAATCCTCTATGTCTTCCCCAACACACTGAAGAAAATTTGGAAAAGCGTTTAAATATAAATAAACATTGCCACTGCAGAATTTTAACATTGAATGCATAATGGAATCTTAACATTAAACACATACTGTTATGGTGGAGGTGCATAAATACTAAAAGTCTAGAGGACATGCAATAAAAATCCAAGATGAAAAGTTAGCTGCTTATATTCACCTCTCTGTTGATTATCAGATACCCTTGCCCATCAACCATGTACGAAATCATCATTATCAAGTCATACTCGGCATCTGGAAATTTTAAAGGAAGCTTTGTAGTCTCAATATCAAACGCGCAAACATGAACTTCAGCACGTTGCAGGAGATCAGTTCTTCTTTCCAGCATAACTCCAGCACTAGACATGCTAACATCATACCACTGCCCACTTCTTACATCTGAATCACATGGAATTCTTAGTAAGACAACATGACAGGGAAATTTAATTAAATCTTTAGAAGGAACTAAAATACGTTTTCTCAATCAACTATATGAAAGAGAACTCACCATTGTCAATAGCGAAGCGAACATGATAAGGAACATCATACTCACGAAGATCAACGATACAATCTATGAAATCTTGAGTTCGTTGTTTGCCGCTGGTTAAGCATTGAAATCATCTCAGAATTGGAATATATATATATTCACACTTGCAGTAGGAATCAAAAAAGAAGTGGTATCTGAATTATGTATACAATGTGTAATATCCCATCAGACAGAAAGCTGTTTTCAGAAAGGTTTTTGTCTATCTGCGTGTATGTATGAAGTATAACTTGTGCTGCTTTATTTACACACACACACATATATGTATTGATATGTATGCCTGTGTTTGGCTCAAATGTTTGCTGCCTCATGCATATAGAAGGTGAATAAGACTATTAAGCTGTTACCTTTTCCCTGTCAATATGGACTCATAAGCTTCAGCAGCATCAAATTTTGCCTGGTTTCTTTCCACAACATGGATTAAATCACTCTTTACATGAATAAGTTGTTGAACAGTATCAAAGGAAATCTTCAAATAAGCTTTATGTAATCCAGAGAGGTGATTTTTCTGTCATCAGCATAAATCAGAATACAGTTTTTAGGAAAAACTAAATCAAAAAATTCAACGCCCTCAGGCATTAACTAATATTGATTATGCACGTAATAAGTAAACAACTGAAGGATTACTGAACAAATTATACAGGAAGAAGAATATAGCAATCTAGCAAGGATACATAAATCATTTGCCTGCATAGATGATTATTGCTTAAGATGGTCAATATAAATTTTTCAACTTGAGGTGACATTTAGTGCATAGCATCAAGGAAAGACAACCACAGGTTTGACTCCTTCGCACATATTTGTATTCCTTATTTGTGCAACTTGGATTAGGATAAGAGCAATAGTACGAAGATCCAAAGAAAGGCAACCACAAGTTTGATTCCTCGTATTTTCCTTCATTATTTGTACATCTTGGGTAAGGAAAAGAGCAAAAAGTGCAGCAGTGAATGGGCATTTGCAACTCTTTGTAGTCGCAAAAAACTGGCACATTTGAACTCTTATACGAACAGTTGCGTGCAATGGTTATAAAACACCCCAGCTTGTCTCCTCAGAACATTGCAGGACATCTACCGGTCCACTGTCATCTCATGCCAACGCAAGTTGAAAAGATAAAACCCAGTTAACTCTACTTCATACCTAGTAGTAGGGTCTGTATGAGGCTCTGCTGCCCCAGTGCCACTAGGTGACGGTGTCTAAAATGGCTCCATAGCTATCTCAACTATACTGAGCATAGTCTCAGGTTATACAAACCCGGCCTAATGGGCAACAGTATTAGGAGACAGATATTCTAAGCTGGAAAAGAACAAAAGAATCTAGCTGAAATCGGGATGTTTCATGAGCAAATTGTTCCTTTACCAGACCTAGAAAAATAAAAACAAATAAACAGAAAAGCCATCTAAAGGCCTGATTATGTATGGATGGACACCAACTTATATTCCCTCACTTCGAATCCAAGCACTCACCGCCACTTGACAAAATTTTATGACTTCACAAATTAATCTACTTTCAAGCAACTATAACCAACATGACCTAAAGATGTTTAGTATATTGCTTTCCTGGTAAGTTAAATTCGTTTCAATGATTCACGTTCAGGCAGAAATACATAGATCAAAATGTTGCTCTCAATTCACCCAAAACACTGATCTGGTTTCCAGATTACCAATGACATTGCTGAGGAATATCGCTCAAGCCTCAATCACACATGGATGCTACTTACTTCTTCTACATGCATCAAAATTACTCCAATAACCACACACAAATGGAAAGATATTTTCTTATTTATGCATGTGTGCATGGGTGGATTTGTCCGAGGTAAAGTAGTTATAGTTGTAAATAATACTTATATGCACGGGCAGACCCATGAAAAGGTGGGGGGGACAAGTGACCCCGCTTGATTTTAGACATGAAATTACCAAAATATCCAAAGTATTTTAACTTTATTAAAAATAAAATTAATTCAAAATTAGAATATTTTGGTTTTATTAAAAAATTAAGGTTAACTCTAAATTTTGAGCATAAAAGGAATGTACAAGATTCGAATCCAAGTATTTTTTATGAAATAAAATGCATTCTCCCACTAAATTATTGAATACTTTTTATGATAACTTAAAATATATATATATATATATATATATAACACAATAAATTTTATAAATAATTAAACTTAACAATAATTATATTTGTCTAGTAATGAGGGATATTCTTATTAAATCCTAAGTTCTGCTGAAGGATCAGTCAAACCATTGAATTGCAAAAAATATATTCAATGGTTTAATATTTAGTAATAATTTCATATATTCCTACAAAAGAACATTTTTTCTCATCTATAACCCTAACATAACTCGTTATCCTCTTCTTAAATATACCTAGTGTTCCCCCTTCCTGGTCCCTCCCTGATTACATGATGTACAATCATCCATAAATACATCAGCTTTATCAACTATTTGGTTAGCAATAAAAGTAGATTTTTCCCAACCTCACTGTTTTAGAACAAGAGTCCAAAGGTATTATCAACAAAGAAAAAAATATGCATTATGTCTAAAATAAGAAAAAAAAATGAGAGGCAGTTTAAGGACATAAAAGAATAGCCAAGCTTACGAGATCAAGGTCCTCTTTCTCAACAATTTCTACATCAGCAATCTGATTTTCATATCGCCTTCTCAAGTATGCCTCAACATCCATTTCTGTTCTATCCTACAAGACCACCAGCACCATCGAAGCAGCAATTAAGCAAAATTATCTCCACAGTCGCAATAATTTAATGAGAGCAGAAAACGATTTAGAAACCTTTGTGGCTGCATAAAAATATGGCCTGAACTTGTATTTTGATTTAAAAGTTGAACCGTCCTGCAACAAAATTTAAATAAAAAAATAAATGTAGAAATTGCTAAATCAATAGTGAGAAATAACAAGAACAAAAGCTTATGGGCAGGTAGTTTATTTACCTGACAAACAAAATAAAGATCGACACAACTGTAAACCTTGTGGGTTTCCTGATCCACCCAAGACGACTGCAAAATAGAGCACAAAAGGCGTGATTTAAGCTTACAAGAAGCAGAATTACATAAAATCGATAGAAGTAATTTGGGGAATTGCTGGTTTGAAGTTAAAATGGAAGGGGAGATCGGGGGTGATTGTGCGGAGGCAGTAGAGTGACTCACGGATGCGAAGGTAAGTAGCCATCCGAGGCGTTTTTCTCCTTCGGAGAAGAGATCGAAGCCGAGCTTGGACTCTAATTGCTCTTCAGCGGTGAGGATGAGCTTCTGCTTCTTGGAAATTCTTGGATCTCTGCGGTCTCCCCGCCGTCGGCTATCGCCGTTCATCGTCCGATTTCCGACGCAGCTTTCGGTCAATGATTCGAGAGTGGAAGACGACAGGCGGTGCGTTTCGGCTCTAGGGTCAGGATTAGCGAAGACTTCTAGAACTGGAGAGATAAAAAGAGAGCGGGACTGGTTGCGCCGAAAGTTTTCCCGCGCATTCTTAACTTGTGACGATGTCAAATGACCAAAATGCCCCTCAACCCCTTGAAGAAGCCAACCCCAGGATCCGAACTGGGGGCTTATTGCAGCTCCCCGAGAGGATGCCGTTTTAGTATTCTTCTCTCAAAATACGTTTTACTCTTGAGGCATTTAGTTTGTTTTCTTATTTTCTGTTTGTTGTTTTCATTTTATATGTTAAAGTCTCAAAATAAAGAAATAGAAAATACTCTATTTTTCTTATTTTGATGTTTTTCTTGTTTTGAATTGAAAACACTCAAAATGACTTTTTGTTAATTTTGATTTCATAAGTAAACTCATTTTCTGTTTTCTAAAACAAATTTTAAAAACACGAGTGACCAAATGCATTTGAATTGTTTTCCTCATTTTCAAAAGTTTAAAATGAAAAATGAACTAAAAACAGAAAATTTAAAAGCAAAAATAGAAACAAAAAACAGAAAAATAAACCAAATAAAGCTTAAGGCCTACAATAAATGTTACTGTAGCCATTGCAGTAACCCCAAAACGACGTTGTTTTGACCTTTTTCTTTTTCTCAAAATAATATCGTTCTACTTAAATCCCCGTTTTAGGGTTACTGCAGCAACTGCAGTAACCTCTATTGCAGGCCTCCTTCTTCTAGCTTAATGGTCTTGAACTTAAAAAATCATATTGGATTTGTCATTTCAAAGCGTGGGCCATGCTAATAAGGGCTTTGGCCTAAGCAAAAAATGGAAAGTCAAAATTCATTAATTACTCAGCTAAAAAATAAATTTACTCATTTGTTGTTTGAAGTGGTTATTTCAAAAACATATTCTAACTTAAATCATCTTTAATAGTTGCAAATTTAGGGAATTAAAAAATATTAACGTATTTATTACGAAATCATTTTTCATTAAGATGACTTTCAAGTTAGTATCCAGAATAGTATATTTATTATAAAGCTATGACAATTTCTCTTTCTTATATATTTACCCCAATCGACTTCTAAGATGTCTTTATGAAGAACGATTTCGCTCTTCTTATATTTCCTATTATTTGTATCAAAATCTAGTGATTCCACACTTTTATCAGTTTTCGTGAACCTAACTTAATTATCTCAGTGTTATAGGAGGGAATCATCAAAAAACCTAAACCCTAATTCTATGGATGTCAAGATAGAGGTGCCATGTTCATCTTATAAAGAGCTTAATTCAGTCTTCTTTTATAAAAAGTTTTTTTCTAGTTTCATTGGATTCATCTCGCAAGTAATCTACACACATTGCAACCCCATGAAATTTATTTATACTAAGGCTATGTTTGGCACCACTAAAAGTTACAAAAAGTTGTACTTTCTTTCAATTAAATTTTGCGACCTATCACCTTTATGTCAAATCTTTGTACTTTTACTATACTTTTTTACTAACTTTTTTTCCACCAAACACCCCTAATTTTGCCCCATTTTGAATTTTATTTGTGTAATATTCCTTTGAATTTTATTTATCGTTATTAAATTGTTTATTTATGATTATTTATTTTAGGTATTTATGATTATTTATTTTAGGTATTGGTACTTTATTGAATCGAACTAAATAATAAAGTTTAATTTTAAATCGAAATTCTTTATATCCAATTTGATTACCATTCCGTCTTAAAATTTAGAACTTATTAAATAAACCCATTTTTCCAATTAATTTACCCAAATTTCACAAAATACCCAAAACCTAGTTCGGTGACCCACCCAATTCAACCAATCTGACCTTTTTCTCCTTCCCAATTTGTGACCTCTACAACCCTAGATTATAAAAGGGTTATGGAAGGTTAGTGAAGGACAATGTCTAAGTGACATTTGGAAAGAAAGAAAGGAGGTGACCGATTTTGGGACCAAAACAAAAATAAGAGCTTCCATGTGAAGAAAGGAAAGCTTGTCAACATGTACGTGTGCTACGATACACACACTTGAATACAATTCATTGATAAATAGAGAGGGTGATAGGCTATTAGAAGAAGAGAATGAATGAGGAAAAGCTAAATTTTAGGGTAATTGCTTTTCTTATGCTCTAATTTTGAGGTAGAGTGATACTTTCTATCTTTAGCTAGAGTGTAAATCAAGATATGTTTTGTATCTTTAGCTAGCGTGTAAATCAAGATATGTTTTGCTTCATGTAATGTTTAGGTGCAAAAAAAATGAGCAGTCAATAGTAATTTAACTTGTACGACTTACAATAGCCAGTTAAGGGTATATGTGACGACCCGTGTTTTCAAAAACATTTTTTTATTCCTAATGCAAAATATGGTTAATTTAATGTGAGTATAGGCTTAGTTACTTGGTTTCAAGTTAGAGTTGGTAAAATTTAAGAGAAAAACATAAAAATTTTGGTAAAGTTATGGTGGCTGGGACGCCTACCCCTTGGCATTCGTGCGCTTGGCCTAGAACCTTTTTGCATTCGCCCTCTTGATCTATGTGCCCAGATTTGCTCTATGTCAAATTTGATTTTTTCCAGGTTTTTTTTCGACTTTTTATTGAATCTTTTTCTTTTCAATCATGACCTATCCTAAGCCTTAGGTCCCGTAGATCATGAGATGGCTTTTGCTTCCTTCGTTACCAGGTTTTCTAACTTACGTATATAATATATATGCTATGTGTATATATGGATGGTTTTTGAATAGAAGATAGTCCGATAAAGATGAGAGAGATAGGGGTTTGAGTATGAGTAGATTCACCAAATTGGATTTTAATTCCATTTCAGAAGTACAATTTTGTGTTAGAATGAGTGTATTGGAAAGGTTAATTTAGTGATAGAAGGTTCAGATCAACTGAGGTAGGTTTCTGGTGAGTTCCTAAACTTTTTGACATTCGGTTCTTCTTTCTTGAGCTCCCTAAAGGGGGGTAGAGGTGTTCATGGGTCTGGTTAGGAGTTTACCCACCACCCAACCCACCTAGGGCAGGTGGAGAGAAAATTAAACTGATTTCAAATTACAAGTTAGGATGGTCGGGTTGGCAAATTAGGTAGGGGGGATTGACGGGTTAGGAAGAATAAGCTTACCTTTCAAAAAAACAAAAATTAAACTAATCAAAGAACCTTCAAATGGTACTAAAAACTTAACTATTATTTGCTAATTAGAATACTTTAAATAAAAACTTCAATTAAATACCACAAACTAATAGAAAATATTTCAAAAATTTGGGCCAAAGCTAACATAATTGAAATAATATATAAATATTTCCATAGTTTTTGAAGGGATGGGTTAGGTTAGGTCAGGTTGGTCGGCCAAACCGCTCAACTAAAAAATCTTGAAATTTCAATTGCCAACTGAACTGCTTAACTACTCAAACTAACCAATTGATAGAGATATAGACTAAAAGACATACTTTATGTTATGTTTTTATATATTTTAATGAGAATATCTTTTGAGTAATGAATGCCATTTACTATATTTGTACACGTGTCTAGTATTCACAAAGAGTATTTGATCTAGTGTGTGGAGTACAGCTTACACATAGAAGACTAGATCATAGGTTCTTTTGGAATACAAGTTTATCGTTCGCAGTTTTAGATGGAATTGGGCACACCATCGGTAGAACTGTAGCACAGAATTTTAGTAGGTCTGTCTTGACTATGGGGAATGATTTAATTTTAACTTTTTGTGCTAGTACACTTTGTGTATATTAAATTGGACCCAGTAGAGTTAATTATTTTTACTGACTTTATAAAATAATTTAAACCCCATGATTATTATGATTATTTATGCTCTTAATACGAATTCTATTCTTAGACACGTGTATATGGTGATTGTTGCTTTGATTACACAAAGAGTAAGATTCTATATGAGTCAA
>QLOD02000010.1:14564747-14576240 GCA_003260245.2 Sideroxylon spinosum | reverse complement strand
CTATGATGGTGTATTTTGGATTGCCTTCGCAACATATAAAACTATGATGGTGTATTTTGGATTATCTTCACGAAGCAGACACCTAAGGCAGCATAATTTAGATTGTCTTCACAGCATAGACAGCTACGATGGTGTATTCAGGTTGTCTTTGCGATGTAGATTACCTGTCCTTTTTGTTGGTGTGTGCGTGAGTTGGAGTTGAATATTGGTGTGTCAGTGTGTGTGAGAGCTGGGACCGAGTCTTGATGTTACTGGGGCTGATGTGTGTATCCTTTATATGTTTTACTGTGATCATTGATGTGATATGTTTTGATTGATACAAACTTGAGATGACGGGTGTACATAAAACATGATAAGATAATGGAAATGGAACTGGAAATAATAAGATAGGATGAGAAGATTTTAATGTATGCTTTGTTGAAATGATTACCAGATCTTGATATAGTGATTTGATATGTTGAGGTAATAGTGTTATTTGCATGACATGTAAGTTGTAAGTTCACTTAGTATCATGTTATGGCATGTATTGTTTGCTTGTATGCTTGTGTGTTCGGGGAACACATGTGGATTAGTGTTCACTCCCTGTACAGTTATGGATGTAGGTTCTGAGATGGGCCTACCAGAGGAGGCGTTTGATCGAGGGACTTAGACAATCCTTCTTTTTCTTTCTTTGATTATTAGCGTATGTATTTTGATACCTTAGTTATGAGGATAATGTTATTATTTTATCCACTCAAATAAAGTGGCAAGTTGTGTTATTTATTGTACTTTGATTGGTTTGTATTTATATTTTGGAGTACTTTTAATCAGTGACAACTGTGGCATATTTTGTATTATTCTATCCTATATTATTCTTTTATATTATATTTTTGCTCCAATTGTGCCTTGGTTATGCTTGCTCGTTCAAATGTTAATCAATATTGGCTCGACCCCAAGTGCAGTGTGTCTATTGAAGCACAATAATCGGTAAGTACCGGACCATGTCTATAGAGAGCCTTAAGCAAAAATCAATGAACAAAACAATTTGGAAAAGTCTAAAATGAAGATTGATCTCACAACAGATGATAAAAGTTAAGTTGGCTTTGAAAATAGTGGGTTGATTAAAGTTGTGATTCAATCAATTCAGTAGAAGTATTGATCCAAAACAAGTGTTATAGTGAATTATATGAATTCTAAGGAATTTTAATACTCAATATCTATATATGAAAATCAAGTTGGAACAATCTATGTGTAAATTGAATAGAAATTGAAGTACACATTATTGGTTGAGAATTTAGTCAAACAGCTAATATGCATAATCTATGATTCTTACATATGAAATCTAAATTAGCAATTTCCATACAAATCTTCAAAGAATGCATGAAAACTCTAAGTAGAAATTCACATAAAAGATTCACAATAAGAAATCAGATTTCAATAGAATTTCAACTTAAAAATCAGTAACAAATTCAAGTCAACAAAAATTGAACCTTAAATAATCAAAAGATAGAACGCTAAAACTCATTACCTTAAAATCCATACAATTCAACTATATCCTTACTTTGAATCCAAGAAGAAATAAGTACTTGCTCATAATTGGAATGAAAATCAACAAAACAATATAAATTTCAATGGAGCAATTCTTACATCTACTTTCTCTCACTGCAATTCTCTCTTTAAAATGAAATCTAAATAAACTGAAATGTGCAAATGAATGAGCTCCCTAAAACAACCTCCTTCTTATATATTTATAGGGCAAATCAAAAGTACCTAGTTACATTTTCAAATCATAATAGAATCACAATGGTCTCGAGATGCCGATTGGTTCAAACACGTGTTCGAATAAGAATCTAGTTTGAACCAATTTACGAGAATTGGTCAGTTTTCTCCCTCTGAAGCTTGACATACCTACTATTGTTTGAAGGGTTGTTCAAAGAGGTCATGGTTCGAACCATCTTTCCACACTTAAACTTTTTTCTTCACCTGAGCTTTGTTCCCTCTTCTATTGATTAAACGCACATTAAAATAGGTCCTTGTTCAAACTAAGTCTTCATATTTAGAGTTTTTTATTCTGCTTCAAGATGTTTCTGCCATTCTATTGTTAGAATGATGGTTCAAACCAATTGTGGTTCAAACATGGGTTCGAACAAAATTTCCTTAGAACTTTTTCTTCTATTTTTCCTTACACCACCTTTTGTCCTTCTAGCATAGGTTTGAACAAGGTAAAGTTCAAGTAAAGGCTCAAACCCAAGTTTGGTACTTAGCCAATTTTTTTGTTCTTCCATCTTTTACACCTTCTGTGGTTAGAACCAATGTTCGAACTTGACATGGTTCGACATTCGTTCGATTTATTTGTTAAGTTTACTCCTTTTAATTTAATTTCTGTCATATTCTACTCAATTTTCGATAAATCGCACAAAGTTTTTCTTAATGCAAGAAAATTCACATTTTCATTCATTTAAAGTATTAATTTGCATAAAAATCTTCAAATTAAAGCTTGGGATTGTACTTTTTATTGTACAATCAGGCTTTAATTAGGACAAGGATATGTTGTTGTGTTTATGAATTGTATAATATGTTTAGTCTAGTGTTTGTGTTCTCGGGTTACGAGACTTGGGTAATGATAGTATAATTATATAGTTATTGTGCCACGAAAACTTTGAATAGTTAAAATTATGAATCCTAAGTTATATATATATATATTCTCGAATCACCCTTTAATCTATAATCGATATTGGTGAAAGTAGTTGGATTTATGTCTTTAGTAATGACATGCAATTTTGGTGATTTTGGTAAGACTTCCATACCGTGTGCATGCTAGCCACTTATGTTATCCCTGTGTATGTTTGGCTTTGACAACCTCCACTAGCCCTTAAAATTTTCCTTATGCACATGACTTTATTTGTCCTATGCACATATCTTTCGTTGATCCCTTCTCGTGTGCACATCTCATCCTAAGAATGTTAAAATCAAAATTTTACTTAAAATTGGTGGTGGGTCCTAAAAATCGAATTATAAAATCATAAGATTTTGCCTAATGCCTATAACATGAAAACATATTCTGTTACACAATAATTCTTCCTTTAAAACTTCCTTGTCTTTTAGATAAGTAAATAATTTTATTAATAAAAGAAGAAAATAAAAACATACATTAAGAAATGTCATATACAAAAACCTAACCACATCAACAAAACGAACTCTTAACTAAGTTCACAATCAACTATACAATTGAGACCTTTAAAGTGTTTGATATATGGGACCTATTTGTGGGGGGACTCTACCTATGAGAGAGTGAAGTAGGGGGTGAAGCGGAGAAGCAGTGCCTTTTGTCTTACATTGTCTGGGTAGAGGAAGAAAGTGTCATTTATGTAATATTTAACATTTATAAAGTAAAATGTATTTTAAAGCTGTGAAGACACTGAGTTTAGTGGGAGCTCTAGGGTTAAGCATGCTCGAGTGACAGTATTACCAAGATGAGTGGCCCCCTTGGAAGTCCTCGCCCTTTACCTAACCAAACCTAAAGCAGATAATATTAAATTTTATGAATGAGGTTGTTATTGATGGTATTAGATCTTGACCAACCCAAAAGTGTCAGCCACGTGAGGACGCGTGCCCAATTAGGGAGGAGGATTGAGAAGGACTATAAGGGATTTATGCTTTTGAGGGACTTTGTTTGTAGGAAAGTGAAACAAGGGATGAAGTAGAGAAGCAATGCCTCTATCCCACATTGCCTGGGTGTAAAATGAGAATGTGCTATGTATGTGGTTCATTAATCTAACTAATATAAGGCCTTTTTCTAGGACATTTGTATGGGTTCAGAGAAATAAAACCGTGAGGGTTGCAAAGCCCAAAGTGGACAACATTGTACTACGTAGATTATGGGTTGTTACATTTGGTTTGACTTATACAATTGATATTAAACTACTTATCTTATTTTATTGTAATCTTTTGTAGGATTTTGTTAATGTGGTGGCTCCTGTCCCGCATTGGTTTTCTTACACAGGCAATGAGGCCTTGTGAGGTTATTAATAAAGGCTCAATTTCTTTGAAAAAAGACAGACCAGTCAAAGATTTGAATAATGAGCTTGTACCCTATTTAAATTCCTCTTTCAAGGTGGGAGTTAAGATTTGCTTGGGGAATTGTTTGTGGGGTGTATTGGAGTATTAGGTGAGAGGAAAGATTGTGTCATTTTAACAAATTTTCATATAATAGATTTTCTTCTTTGAGTGCCTATAGATGTAGACAAATTATCAAATCACGTAAATCTTATGTTCTTCTATTGTGTTTGAATTTTTTTATACTTGTGTTTGTCATTATTCACCAAGGTATTGTTAAATGGTGATCTAGAGTTACAAATTTGAAATATATTTGTAATATGTTATTATAGATATCTTGGTTTCCATCCTAATTACTACATTTAATTTACTGTAGTTAATTTGGTTAAGCAGCGCATATGGTCTTTGAAAAATATACTTAAAGAAATAAAAATGTTATAATATCAAAAAGATATACCAAAAAAAAGTAACAAGTAAAATAGTTGTGGCCTATCACTTGACAGAAAAACATAAAAATCTATTTTATTTGATAAAATTGCACCAAAATACCACGTGACACCCCACTTTTGCCCCCTCACTTAAACTTTATATTATTTAATGATCTTACTTGAATGGTGCTCTACTGATTAAGTTTTCTTAATTACAGGCTATGTCAAGTGACAACATTTGGTAAAAAGCAAACAATTAGCAAAATGTTGGTTGTATCTCTGAAGCTAGGGAGGAAACTAAAGACTTAGATCAAGGCCAATGGCCATTGGACTAACAAGCATATACAAGACATCAAACGGGTAACTCCAGCATCCACAAAAGAGTCAAGGGTTAATTTGGTCTAGAAGTTCAGAATGGCCTTTATTAATGCACCTGAAAATTGGTATCAACCAGAATGCCCAAATCAAGCTAGAAATAGGCAAAAAGATACACAACATCCCAATACATTCTAGAGAGCATAAAACACGGCTCAAAGAAGCCAAAATGCCACTCCAAAGGTCATCTGGGCTTCGTTGACTCAAAATGGCTCCTTTGGATGAAAAGAGAGCTATAGGCGCCCCAAACAAAATTCGAGCATCCAAATGAAGTCAGAATGCCTTTAAATTGCACACAAATGTCGAGGGTTCATTCGCTGAGATAATGGCATAGCTAAGTCTGGCCAAGTCAAACCTTATGAGGTCCTTCTATTGATTCATTTGCAAAGTTTGTTAATTTTTATAAATTCATAAAAGTGTCCTAGAGTCCCACTGATGGCATTTTTGGACTCCTCATACCGAAAAATGGTGGAAGGAGTTAGCCTGGTGGTGCCTCCAATGGTTAAGCCAAAAGATTGGTTAACCTACCTCCGTTTCAATTCGTTTCAGAGCAGTAATTTTCAAACAGACGTAAGTTGGTCCTAGAGAATCTAAATTGAATCAAATTTTGACCTGATTGGTTTAATTCATTCTGAAAAGTGACCAAAAGGTCCCGGAAGCTCTCAAAATTGTGTAGAATTCTTAAAATGGCCCGAAGTTGTCTGGACGGAACATGAACCTTACAAAACATGGCCTAAGCCAGGGGCTAAGGCCAAAACAGCCCCACCAATTACCTTGCCAAATAGGTGTTTGACAATTTTTTTTTTTACCTAATTTAGCTTGCAAACTTGCTTGCCCCACTTGTTTTGCAAACATTTTGTCCTTTGTGTTTTGCAAACTTATTTGCCTTTCCTTTTTAGCAAAGGGGTTTGCAAAATAAGCTTTGCAAAAGTTTCTGCGTCATTTGTTATGCAAACCTATTTGCCCTTTAGGTTTTGCAAACTTGTTTGTACATTTCAAAGTTTTCAAAATTTTTGTTCATTCAAAACTTCTATAAATAGGGAGCCTCGCCTCTTATTTTCTTCATCCCCACTAGGCCACCATCTCTTCTCTTTTCATAAAGTTGTCCACCACAAGGTGCTCTTAAAGTTTTTTGATTAATTTCGCGCCTTTTCTCTCTATAGTTTAAAGTTCGGTGTAACTTTCTCTCTAGAGATTTTTACTTTGTATTTCAATTCAATTTATTTGCATAATGAGGATAGAATTATTTAAATTGTGTAAATAGAATTCTTTGTCAATGAAGGATATTCGGATCATAATTCAAGGCTACTCGATGTAGGATATTGATCGGATTTACCTGACATAAATTTGTAAAATTCTAGACATCATACAAATAACATGTCCACATGCTTGCTCGCAATCACTGTAAATTTTAATTGCATTTCACACTTTTCTTTTTAACATTTTATCAAGAAAAGTTCATTTCTTATCGTGTTTTGATTATTTGTATTGGTTTTGTGTTTTTTGTAGGGGTATGGAAAGAGAACACCTAAAGAAAGGAAATTTGGAAGCTTAAAGAAGCAAATCAATAGAGAACTGAAAAAGCTTGCTGTTAGGCATATAAGGGAGTTTATTTTTGGGTGCACGAGTTCTTGGGCGCAAGAGAAAGTTACTTCTTGGGCACACGAGAGGCTTAGATGTCCGATTGCCCTTCGACTTAGGTGCCCGACTGTCTTTGTTCATTGGCGCCCACTGAGAGCTATTTCCTCTGCTCGTCTCTTAGGACTTTTGTCAAACACTTGGATGTGCAGTTACTTTGGGTGCACATCAATAAGTTGTTGGGCACCCGTGGACTTTCTCTTGTGGATGTTTAACATTATGTTAAAGTGTAAAATTACCTTTTTACTCCTAATTGTTCTAAGCCTATAAATAGGCCAAATTTCTGACATTCAAAGAGAGATTTCACATTACACTATTTCAGTAGGGTTAGACTTAGGGTTTACAATTTTAAGTTCATTGCTTTGGATTGGCTGCGTTACGTTTTAAGTCAAAGGGTTATTAGAAGCTTTCATATGGTGATTTTACTTTTCTTTCTCCTTGGGTTTTTCTTATAAGTGACTTACTTTTCAATATTTTCAATAGCAAGTACTTTGTTTTTGCTTTTTGTCTTTTGATTTTATTTTGTAGTACTTCGTTTTCATTTTTTAGCTTTCGCTTCTATCTCGTAGTACTTCTTTTTCGCTTTTCTTCTTTCATTTTTGCTTTGTACTTGTTAGGTTTACATTAATTGATGGTTTGCAAGTAGATTTTTCTTTTCGATGTTCCAGTATGTTGGGCTAGGGTTTGTTCTTGGCTTCAAGCCATTGAAGGTGGCATGATAGTTTGATGAACTCAAACGTGAAGGAATATTTTTCAATGAAATATCTTCCTGATTTCTAATTGGAATCTCATATTAAGATCGGGTTCTTTTGAACTCAACTCACCTATGTTAAAACCGTAGCTTGGTTACAAGTTTTCACTTGTGCACAGTAAGTGTTTGGTTCAATGTCCCAATGAGTTAGAAATATATTTTCTAAAACCTAAATCAGGTTTTCTTGTGAAACTAAATCACCTGTGTTATAATCATTACTTGGTTACGAGTGGCCACTCGTGTATACCAAGTATTTGATTCAATGACCTGGTGATTTAGAACCTATTTTCCTAAAACCATAACTTGAAGCTTTCTTATGAAATAGATTCACCCGTGTTACAATTGAAGCCTGGTTATGAATCGACGCTCGTGTATCGGTGAGTTCGAAACCTATTTCAAAAACCTCCAGTTACTTTGAGTTCCATAAATTAGGTTTTAACGAAATATCTTCTGACCTAGCAATGCATGCACGTCTACTAGGTTGAGTTATCAATGTGTTTAAGTAAACCATTACTATCCCATTACCGGATTTGGTTCGAAGTCAAGATTGTCTTAGTTATTTTATTTGTAGTGTTTTTATCTTAATTTAGAATCACAATTCCTTCACTCCACCATTCTTCCTAAGCATCCCATAAATCCAAAGTTAGTTTAGATTAACTTAGGTTCTCCTACTAACTAAGGAGAATAAGTCTAGAGCTTTTAACAAAACCCTCCCTTTAGAGATGACATGGGTTCTCACCGAGTAAAACTTCTACCACCCTCTTGCACTTGAGAGGTAGAACCGAAACATATTTCAGGATCGATCATCATACTACCATGTCATGCAAAGCCATATCATCATAACATCTTGCCAAACCATATTGAACATCATATTTGCCATGCCATGTCATCCATGTCATGTTGTACCATGTCATTATCATCCTCCACCACATTATCATGTCATATTACCATGCTACGCCATGGTCATACTACGCCATGTTACCATGCTTATCCACCATCCCACATTATGATATAACATCCTAAGGTATTATTTATCATGCCAGCGCATGCTTTGACATGCCATGCACCATGCTGTAACATACCAGTACGTGCCTTGACATGCTAGAACATATCTAGACATGCAAACACACACCCACTAGGATTGACACAGACTTATGAATCAAATGCTTATCAATCCAGAACATTCATCTGAGAGAGCAAAGCTCTATAGAGTGGGAATGACTTAGGATTGGCTAAGCCAATAAGTTCTTAAGTCATAACTTCCCTTAGATATATTTGACATGCATCCTTGAACTGTCATCCATTCTAGAATATAAATGGTCATCATATTCAAACATGTCCATAGCACATCAGGTCATAGAAATTACATCATTTACATCACACTGGGCTCTTAGGCTCTTCATATAGATCAGATCATTATCACCAGGAACTGTTCTCTCGATCTGAGCTGAGATCCTTTCCCAAATGATAGATCCTCACTTATAGGTGCTAAGCATATCCTAGAGCAATGCTCATTTCCATAGTTATAAGTAAAGCACTAACCGTCTCTTCTTTTGGAGTTGAACTCCCCAATGGAGTGAAACTCTATCTCCAGTTATGTGTAAGGCACTAACTGTTATCTCTCATCTAGGGTAAGGCTCCTTTCCTTCCCTAGTTACGTGCTAGGCGCTAACTATCTCATTCTCTGGAGCAAAGCTCCTTTGCAAGCGCTGTCTCTTTCGCATAGAGATACATAGGCCTGATCCCTTAACATGGTACATAGGCAACTCGAGCAGAAGGCTTGAGTTCGATCATCACAAATTGAAGCATTTATTTAGAGATAAGCTCTTCATCTAAGTCATAGTTTAGATTACGTTAAAGCTATATAGACTTGATGCCTTAACAGGATACGTAGGCAGCTTAAACAAAAGGCCTGAGTGTGGTCATCATAGCGTGAGGTGCTACCTTAGAACTAGGGTCCTTTTCTTGGTTAAATGCAAGACGTTAACTATCTCTTTTTTGGAGTATGGTTCCATTTCCTAGTTATGCATTGCACATTAGCCATCATTCTTTTTTGGAGTTAGGTTTCTTTTTCTATTCAAACATTCCCTAGTTATGCACTAAGCGCTAACCGTTCTTTCCCTAGTGAAGCAAGGCTTATTTCCTCCCGTTATGATGTAGGTGCTAACTGTTCTTTTTCAGCTAGAGCTAGACTCCATTTTGCATTTAAGCATGGGGTGCTAAACTATCTTTTATCATCTAGAGATAAGCTCTCTTTCCAAAGTTTGTGTAAGACACTAACTTTCATTGTAGTTTTAGAGCTAGGCTCTCATAATATAAAGACAATTACTTTTAACACATACCTAGAGTTAGGACTCTTTCTTTAAGGACTCTTTCTTTATCTCATCCTATCTTTGGAACGAGGCTCTTTCACATTGGACCTTTATATAGTACTGACCTTATTGGTCACCTTCTTGTACACATATGTAAATCACTCTTGCACTAGGCATTGCCCATAGCTATGTCGACCTGATCCCTTAGAAGGTTATGTAGGCAGCTTGAGCAGATTGCTTGAGTGTGGTCTCCAAGATTTTCATAGAACATCTTCTATGCTAAGTGCTATGTTGGAGATAGGCTATTGTATCTGCATATCAGTTCACATCTCATCATTATGTAGTTTGGACAGCTTTAGGTCTGAACTACGTTTCACGTAATCCTTTCGCAGGATATGTAGCCAGCTTGAGCACATAACTTGAGTTTGGTCATCCCGGTCTTTGAAGACTGTATTTTAATGCATACTTCATTCTCAGTACACATATCACATACTCATGCAAAAGCAATACATCTCACCACACTTGCACACATGAGCTGGGCTCGATTACCTCGCATTTCATGCTTCATTTGTATTTATGGGTTGTATACAATGATTATTATGAATCGGAGTATTATATTGTGAGATCATGATTGCAAATAGTTGAAGGGACTCAAGCGTAATTATTTTCATGCGTAGCTGAACCCCCGGTCGTATTTTGTTTGATTGCACAGACTAGTCAAGAGTCACTGAAAGGGCAATTTATCGCTTCTTTAAAAAATAGAAACAAAAAATTTTAAATCATAATCAAAACTCGGGTTTTCTTGACACACCTATTTTGAAAGTGTCAGGTGGTGATTCCTAATCTCTGAAATCAAGGCTCTATTTCAAAACAAAACATCCTTTTTCACATTAGGGTGATCTCGGACGCACTATGTCATAATAAAGACTTATGATCCACACATGTCGATCCTTGCATGCAGATTCGATTGCGACAAACTAAATTTTAAAATCAATAAAAATTCGGTTATAAATTTAGCAAAAAAGTTTTAATTTTATTGATTTTACGTCCAAAGTTAAGATTTTGTTTATTTTACTCCTATTAAGTTTTACATAAGATCAAACAAGTTCTCCCACTTGACTTCTTTACCTAGTGGGCACGACTCCCCGTCCAACTATTTGTTCTAGTGTTTTCTTATTCCTAGTATCTCTTTTCATCATTTTATCAAATTATCTATCTTAAGTTTTGATTAGCTTTCAACATTATAAATTTCCAATCGTGTTATTCAATTCTAAATCAAATCCTAACCATACTTTGGTTCACAATTTTATCCATTTTTGCAATCACTTTAGTCTTTACACCATATTTTGCTTTTGTTATTAAATTAACCCATTTCATGTTTTTCCAATTTCTTCTAATTTTATCATTTCAAGTGTTATATTCATATAATTTAATTACTTGCATGCATTTTTTCAAGTCTAAATAAAATCATGTTTCCATATTACCAAACAACCTTAAAACTCTTCGTATATAACATTTATCCAATGGTATTAAAACAAGACCATTCATATCAAGCACATCAAACATAAAAGATAATTAAATCAAACTCTTATAACCATATGCATTATTTCATGATGTCGATAGTTGTAATTAACTATCTCAAAATATTGTTGTTGAAATAACCCTAACCATAAGGGTGTGGTGTAGTTTTACTTGATGAGACCATAATCATATCCATAAAGAACCTATGAGAATGAATGCTAGGGTTTTCTATATCAAGCTATTGATTGCTCGCAATCATTGTTGATCTTAACATCTGTTCACACTATTCTTTTGAACATTTTATCAATTAAAATTCATTTTTATTATACTTTTAGTATTTATATTGCTTTCATTTGTTTTATAGGAGTTTGGAAGGAAAACAATTCAAGAAAAGCGAATTTGGAGCTTAAATGTGCAAACCACTGCAAGTATC
>QLOD02000010.1:14534649-14545877 GCA_003260245.2 Sideroxylon spinosum | reverse complement strand
TCGATTCACCAACTCCTCTAGCGAAAGCCCTTTGACTCCTCAAAGGCACACTACTGAATCCTCAGTAGCTCTGCTGATTCCTCAGCGATCACGAACCACAAATCCGAACTCCTTCAGATCAAAACGATGCAGATTTTGGCTAAACAATGGAGAGAAAACAACTGGCTTGAGTATCTCTTGTGAGTGGTTATTTTCTCAGAACTGTCTCTGCGGAACCCTAGAAACATCAGGTTTATATATGAGTGCAAAAACCTGCGTCAAAAAAGGATCCAGAACAACATATGGAGAAGCCGAACCGTCACCTCGCGGGAAGGGCCTACCCACGGCCTACCCGCGAGGTACCCGTGGCCTTCCCGCGGCTTCTCACGGCCTTCCCGCACGACCATTCTGACAATTATGGATCTCGGCTTTATCCCGCGACTAGGTGCAGTCTTCCCACGGGCTTCCTGCGTTAATGCACGTCCGGCTTCTTTCAGTTTCCTTTGACTTCTGTGTTTATCCAAACCAGTTTCTTGAGACATCTTTACTTCTAATACTAACCCAAGACTCTAGTATCTTAGCCTATACTAAGTCTAGAAGTTACATGACACTTTAATTGATATTGTTTTGATTATGAATTTGCCAATTACAGTATAATCCCTAACAAGCTTGGTCGTAGTCTTACTCAATGAGAACCGAGGTTATCTCCACAGGGAAGGCTTTGTTAAGAGCTCTAGACTTGTTCTCTTTAGTTAGTAGGTGAAAACTAAGTTAATCTAAACTAATTTTGGATTTACGGGATGTTTAGGAATGGGTTGAGTTGCAAATGGTGGAGTGAAAATATTGTGATACTAAATTAAGATTAAAACACTACAAATAAAATAACTAAGATAATCTTGACTTTGAACCAAATCTGATAGTGGAATAGTAGTGGTTTTACTCAAACGTTTTGATAACTCAATCTAGTAGATGCACATGCATTGCTAGGTAGAAAGATATTTCATTAAAACCAAATTTATGGAACTCAAAGTAAGTGGAGGCTTTTGAAATATATTTCAGACTCCCCGGGACATTAAATCGAGCACCTAATATGCACGAGCGTCAACTGATAACCGGGCTTCGATTGTAACATGGGTGAATCAATTTATTGAGAAACCTCAATTTATGGTTTCAGGAAAATATGTTCTAAATCATCGAGCCATTGAATCAAATACTTGGTTTACACGATTGGCCATTCGTAACCAAGCAATGATTATAGCACGGGTGATTTGGTTTCGTAAGAAAACCTGATCTGGGTTTTAGAAAATATATTTCTAATCACTAAGACATTAAACCAAACACTTGCTGTGCACAAGTGAAAACTTGTAATCTAGCTATGGTTGTAACACAGGTGAGTTGAGTTCCAAAGAACCCTAGCTTAAAATGAGATTCCATTTAGAAATCACAAAGATATTTCATTTAAAAAATATTCTTTTACGTTGAGTTCACCAAACAATCACATCATCTTCAATGGCTTGAAGCCAAGAAGAAACTCTAGCCTAACATACTCGAACTTTGAAAAGGGAAATTAACATGCAAATACCCATTAATGTAAAAGAAACAAGTACGAAGCAAAAGCAAAAGAAGCGAAGAGAAACCAAAGTACCTGCAATTGAGAATATTAAGAAATAATCACTTACACATAAACCCTTAAAGCAATGAACTTGAAATCGTAAACCCTAATCCTAACCCTAATTAATGTATGCTAAAATGAAAAGTAGAAAGAAAAAGGAATAAAAAAATATCCCACTCTCTCTGTAGAATTTTGGACATGCCAATTTATAGGTAAAAACAAATTAAGGGCATAAGGGTCATTTTACAAGTGAAAAGAAAGCTAAACGACTAGCTGGGAGAGGGTTATGGGCGCCCATAGCAAGAGGGTCATGTGCCCGGCATAGATTGGCATTAGGTGTTTGATGAAATGCCCCACTGAAACAACCAAAAATGGCTCTCAGTGGGTGCCCAGCTGAAACACAGAAGGGGCATACGCGAAGAGGAGCACACCCCACAAAATTCAGGGGGCGCACCTCCTAAGTAGTGTTGCTTCAGACAACTTTTTGTCTCCAAATGCCAATGCAATTTTGACCTTAAAGACGATAAATTCAGACTTCTGCTAAAACACAAAAGTTATAGCTCTTTAAGTTTTTTTTTTAGCCCAAAAATAGTCAAGTCAATCAATGTTGTGAGCAAAACTTCATGGTCAAAAAACTAACAGGGTGTCGAGCTGGAACTTTAACTGTACACCACTTCAACTATTTTGAACTTCGGACCATTTTCTTCTCCTTGGAAGCCATGATAATTAATCTCATGCCTTGGGATGACTCTTGGGAAGTTACAAAAGTCATGGAAGTACTTGGACATGTCAAGATTCGTGTCTTAAAACATATATTCTCCATGCACGCTAAGTGTTCAGTGAAATGCCCGAATGACCCCTAAGTTCTTTTCTTGCACTCCCTTACTTTGGCTTGCCTTGGCTCATCATCACATGCACCCTTGGTGTTATTTAGGCCTAAAACCCCAAGTTATATCACTTGAAACATACAAACATTAAGAATGCATGGAAATGAGATAATTAAGCTAGCACCTCGCAGTAGCAAGCATAAATGTATAATTAGCATGCTCGATAGATATAAAATTGTACAATAATGCATACTAATCTGTTAGTCTTCTGATCGCCATTTGCACAACCTACACCTGATCAATTGTGAACTTAACCCTTAAATGGTAAGTGGATATGACTGCCTTGAACTGATTTAATGTTGTTCTCCGAGGATGGGGTTGCATGCGAAAGGGGTAATTGACCACCAAAAAGTCTATCATCTTTGTTGCTTGATGTGACTCCTCTCCTAGTGTGACTAGTAGAATAATGGAGCCAAGGGGTTAACTCGTTCTCAAGCCAACATGGGAGAAAGAAACTAGCTGCAACTTCTCCTTTTCAATTTTCATTTTATTAAATGCTCCCTAGTACAAGATATCTAATGAGCTGCCGTTATCAGCGAATATTCTACAAATTTTAAAATTTAGAATTATTGATGAAATTATCAGGTGGTCATCGTGTGGTTGACATACCTCTTCAACTTCTTCAGTGAAAGTAATCTAGCACAACTCTACTTTAGACTTCTTACTTAGTCGATTAGTCACCATCACCTCTCTATCTCTACTTGCCTCTCTAGCATATTTCTTTCTTGTTATTAAGGATTTGCCTCCTACTATAAATCTTTCAGCAATTACCATTATTTTACCAATTGGCTGCTAGTTTGGTCTAGCCTGGTCGAGATTCTTTTAATCAAGGCTTCCTCACATAGGGCTCCTTCGTTCAGGGTGTCTGTTCTTGCCTCGGTAGGTTATAAATCAACTGAGCCTTCCCTATCAGATGAGTTCCTCTAATTGCCTCTTTGAGTGATAATAATGATCAGTATCATGGCTATGGTCCCTATGGAACCTATAGTACTTTTTCTCGGGACATTTTATCAGCAGGTGTCTTCAGCTTCTTGGGGCCATCTTAAGTTTGGATTGTCGAAGATTTCATAAAGGAAAATTCTCAAATCTGTTTTTGAGGGAAGTGAAATTTCTATCGGTCTCAGCCTACTAGTTCCCATCACGTCCAGATCTTCTATCGTATCTCTGACTCTTGGTATTCCTAGTGTCTCAGCTGTCCCTAAACTAGTTTGGCCTTTTCTTATCTGCCTTTAAGCTACCTTCTTTTTTGATCTCCTATCTTGCTTTCATGGCATCCTCCATGTTAATGTGCTTTTGGCACGAAGCATGAGCTCGGCCATGTCAACGGGTGGCTTTCTACCAAAGAAGTTAAGAATCTGCGCAATGTTAGTCTGCTTGTAAAGGTTGTGATAGTCGCCGTCTCATTCATATCATGCACTTCTAGTATCTCTTTGTTGAACCTCCCCACATAGTCTTTGAGAGATTCATCCTTCTCTTGTTTGATGGTGAGAGGATGAGTGGTCAGCCTTCTTTGTCGTTGCGCTCATATGAAATGCCCAACAAACAGTTTGCTGAGCAAAGAAAAATTGTTGATAGTGCCTGGCTTTATCTTATGGAACCAAAGCTTGATTGGACCCTTAAGTGTTGCTAAAAATACCCAATAAATGATCTCATCAAGGTATGCTTGGATGTGCATTGGTATCTTATATATCTCCAAATGATCAAATGAATCTTTAGAGCTGTCAAACGAATCATGACTGGGTATCTTGAATTGCCATTACTGCTTGAGAAAATGGATAGCCACAATAACCCCATCCACTTGGGCTAGCATAGCCTTCATCTATTTATCATAGGGGTTAACATTTTTTTCTTCTCGCATTAGTTACCTTAGTGTACGATGTTGTAGGGTGCCTCCTTACTACTTCTTTGTCATAGACTGTTCGATTTCCTCATCGGGACTCCTCCTGGCACCTATTAGGGATGTCATTCTCTCTTACGACGCCTCCTCCATTCATTTTGTTAACCCGCTCATGACTTGTGTTGTTTCCTCTCTTAAGTTCAACATCTCCTCCCTCACTTACCCCATTAGCAGGTTGGTTTGTTGGTAGTGGAACTTCAGCTAGAGAGGGGCACACGTTGAAGTAACGCCTAGTTTTGTGCAATTATCATCTGCATCCCTGTCATCATTTCTTGCATATGCCTCTCAGTGGTAGTGATTCTTTCGACGTTTAATCTTTCATTGCTAGTGTTGATAGTTATGACTGAGTATTTATGTCAGACCTAGTTTGGACCATAGAAAGTTATGAGAAATTGATTATCATAAACGACGCCAATTGATAACTTAATAAATTTGCCTTCTTCGATGGATCCGGGTTTGGGAGAGCTATGAATATCGGTGTGATGCATACTGAAAAATTGCCGATACTTAAGTTAGCCAAATATTTTGACAGAATAACAGTAAATAAAAATGCCTCATACATTCTTGATGGAATTAGGTGCGGCATTTATAGATGAGTCACTGTCAAGTGCATGATGTACCCTCGATACATAGGATCGTACCTTATGCCTGCACAAATGACTTCTAGCTATAGTGTAACTGTGGGCGAGGTTGTTACGAGCTAGTTAAGGTAACTACGTGGAGATTCTATTTGATACGAGAATAAAGCGATGCAATCTGCCATCAAATGACAGTGCAGCTAGTGAATCGTGTGATCCTAGGAGTGGATTCAGCGAAGACCATGTGGACGGATCCATCTTGAGGCCCCGATCGTTTGGGCCCGACTGACATCCATCTTGATCAATTGGGTTAGTTCACAGATTAGGTTTATTTGTTCGATCGAGGATTTCCACCATCATTACATATTAATTTCGATAATTAAATTAATTTAATTGAATTTAATTATATTAATTATTAAAAATAGTTACAGTGATATATTGAATAAAATAATTCATTTTAATGTATGTAACAAAAATGGTAAAATTGTTAAAATAGATAAAATATTTGTAACATAAAAAATAAAGTTATCAATCAAAAAAAAAATAGAGTAAAGTACTATTTTTTTTTTCTGCTTAATTTTTTTTTTGTGAATAAAAAATATGAATAAAAATTTTGAAAATAAACATATTTCTTTTATCAATTTACAAAATTTTAGAAATATAAATAAAAAATAGAAACAGTACCTAATGGGGACTAACTGGACACCATTTGGCAACCCAATTTTTAGCAAAAAATTATTAAAATTTACTACTAGTGTGTTTGGCAAAACCTTATTTTTATTACTTTTATACTCAATTATATTAAATACTCAACTTAAAAGTTATAAAAAAATTATTAAAAATTACTAAAGTTATTAAAAATCATTGAAAATTGTCAAAATTTTATCAAACACTACAAATCTATAAAAATCTATGAAAAATTATTACTTATTTCACAAAATGCACTAAAAAATTATAATTAATAATTTTTGGTAAGAAAATTATAGAAAACTTAGGGCTTCCAAACCGTACCCTAAAAAAAAAAAAAAGAAAAATGAAATTACCAAAGTTGTTTTCAACTTATTTGCCGCGATGGGTCAGACTGTTTTCAATCCAATCAACGGACGGGGTTGTTTTCTGGGGGATGGCATCCGAATACCACTTCTGGGTGTAGATGCATACAGCATACTCCATATCCAAAAGTCGGAAGGATAAAGCATATCGGAAGAAATGGCGACGAGGACCTTCTTCTTCCGTGGGTGTTGCTGGTGCAACCGAATCATCTGCGCTTCCTCTTCGCGGCTGCTTCGCAATTGCAGAACGGAGTATCTTTCTTACTGCCAAAATAGCTACTTCTCATCGTCATTATTCTCCTCTTCTTCTTCTTCTCGCATCAGGTGTTCTCAGCGAACCCAATTAATCCAAGAGCCAGAATCCTCGGTTGGCCGCCGTCCCAACGTGGTTGAAATCCTGGAAGAAAGGGGCTTGCTCGAATCCCTCACAAGCGACAATATCAGGTTCACTTGCTCCGACCCCAATCTCCCCCCCCTCAAGGTATACTGCGGCTTCGACCCCACCGCCGAAAGCCTGCACCTCGGAAACCTCCTAGGTATCATTGTCCTCTCTTGGTTCCTCCGTTGCGGACACAAGGCAGTCGCTCTCATTGGCGGCGCCACCTCCCGCGTGGGTGATCCCTCCGGCAAGAGCGTCGAGAGGCCGGTGCTCGATTCCCAGACCCTGGAGAGGAACACAGCGGGCATTGTGGACACCGTGAGCCGGATTATGGTTCGAAACGGAGCGAACGATGATTCGTTCGTGGTCCTAAACAATTACGATTGGTGGAAAGACGTAAAGTTAATGGATTTCCTGAAGGAAGTAGGGCGATTTGCGAGAGTGGGGACGATGATGTCCAAGGAAAGCGTGAGAAAAAGGCTGGTTGAGTCAGAAGAAGGGATGAGCTACACCGAGTTCACGTACCAGTTACTTCAGGGCTACGATTTCGTCCACTTGTTTGAGAAGGAGGGGGTCAGTGTTCAGATTGGGGGCAGCGATCAGTGGGGTAACATTACTGTCGGGACCGACCTCATTCGCCGCAAGATTATTCAGACTGGGGCCGGGTCCTCTTCCTATTCCTATTCCGCTTATGGTTTGACTTTTCCCCTTCTCCTGAAGAGCGATGGCACCAAGTTTGGGAAGTCGGAGGAGGGTGCCCTCTGGCTCTCCCCATCCATGCTGTCCCCTTACAAGTTCTATCAGCATTTGTTCTCAGTGCCGGACTCGGATGTGGTCAGATTCCTCAAGAATCTTACTTTCTTGAGCACAGAAGAGATCGGTGAGCTGGAGAGCAAAATGCAGAGACCAGACTCAGACTATGTGCCCAATACAGCCCAGCGTAGGCTGGCTGAGGAAGTTACCCGATTTGTTCATGGACAGGAGGGTTTGGACGAGGCACTCAAGGCAACTGAGGCGTTGAGGCCCGGAGCTGAGACCAGATTGGATTGGGAGGCCATCGAGCTCATTGCACAGGAAGGGGTACCTTCCTGCTCTCTGCCTTTCCGCGAGGTGTTGAATGTTTCTCTTGTTGATCTCACTGTTTGTACTGGCCTGCTTGAGACCAAATCCGCTGCCCGTCGACTGTTGAAGCAGGGGGGCCTCTATCTGAATAACACCAGAGTGGACGGTGAGGACAAGAAGATTGATGCTCGAGACATTGTGGATGGAAAAATTATACTGTTATCTGCTGGCAAGAAGAACAAAATGGTTGTAAGGATATCTTGATTGCTCTTGTTTGAGATGGATGATTTACTGTTTTTGATTTGTTTTCTTTCTCAAAAATATGTATGCGTTGTTTTAAATTCCTGCAATACGACATATATTTGTTTCCAGTAATTATTACTATTATTATTTTTTTTATTTTTTTTGAGGAAACCCTCTTGGAGAACTTTATGACATATATGACTGTTTATGTGTGTGCCATTCCTCAATACGTTTCGGCTCTCGCTCAATTTAAGGATGTTGACTACGATCTGTACAACATTGTTTTTTCAATCTCATTTCTATGCTTTTTGAATGATGTCATGTTGCTTTTCCAATTTGAGTGTGTTGGCTTAGATGAATGTGAAATAGCTTTGATTTCTAGTCGTTGCCACAAGGTAACTCAATATGTTACTCTTGGTATTAGTGTTTGTTGGCAGAAATGGAGTTTGTTTAGCCTTTCATCACTTAATTGTTCTACTATGACATCTGCAGTAGACAGTATTTGTTTAATTCAAGATACACTACTTTAGTCCTATTTCTTGTAAGATTAAGCAGTTCTGTTTCATTGGTCATTGCGTCAAGCTAACATCCTTGGTTTATAGCACAAGAAACTGGGAACTGCGGTAGTGGTGGTGTTAAAAGCGAAACTCTCTCTCTCTCTCTCTCTCTCTCTGTGGTACTTGGGAGATAGAGCTGATAGTAGGACCAGTGATCTACTTATGCTAAATTATCCTTTTTGAGATCTGGTTATTCTTGCCCCCTCCCCTCCCTCTCTTTTTTTCAATCTTAAGGCGTTGTTTTCAATTCTTTTATTTTCCTTGTTCCAGTCTTTTTCACTTCCTTCCGTGCACAGATATGGAGTTTATTTGGGCCTTCATCACTTAATCATTCTCCTATAACACCTTCATTAGTAAGAAGTCAACTACTGATTCCTTCATTTGAGCCAAGTGCTTGAAGCATCATAAATCATGGTCATTGGTCATGCTAATTATCCTTGATGTCAACACTAGAAGTTTGGGAATTGGGGTAGTGTGGTGCCAAAAAGGACACTATCAATTTTTTTTTTTTTGGTGGGATGTGGGATGTGAGGGAGGAGATCTACTTATTTTTGTCCATCCTTGTAAATTCAATTATGGATTATGCACACCGATTATTCTATATTTGAGCAAAGCTTTGAAACATTAATAACAAAAAGTTTCAGATAAACCATAACTGGGTCTTTTTGTTTGCTCTAGTGCCCCTTTCAATTCACTCTGGGGGTTAAAGTGGTGGGGCAGTGACTTCACAACAGAAGTAGGAAAATGAAGTCAACAATAAACCATGTGTTGGGCACTGCAGATTAATACTATGCCTGAGATTTGGAGAAAGGCATGGAATGGCTATTATATTACCAACTTTGGAGCATTCCCCGTGGGATGACCATCAGAATCCTTCTAGAAACTTTAAGGTGTTTAATCATCTTTTTTAAGTGTTGAGAATACTATTACAGATTATTCCCCTGTTTCATTATCTTATTTTTTTTTCCCAATTCCATATCTTGATTTAAAAGCACACGTGGAACTTCATGTGGGATCAAACTATTTAGGGGGTTTTTGGTTGGCCAAAACCAACCCACCAACTTTTTATACCTTCTTCCAATTATATTTCACCACATATCACCTTTACATCAAATTTTTGTATTTTTACTATACTTTTTGGCCAAACTTTAATCAACCAAACACTCTCTTAGAGGATGATGAGCACAACATTGCATACACATGATTGATACACACACACATATATATTGCATTCCTTGGAATTAAGAAATTTGAGAAACTTCTTGGGACGGGCCAGTTCAAAGGTTTACACAGATTTCCACTATTCCATGTTTCACATCTATTCACCAACTTACATTTAAAAGGTCTTTGGTATTTTAATTTGTGGCTTCAATATTTAATGACTAAGCAGTTGATGTTTGTACATCTGGAACCAGTGTATTTGTCGAATGAAACCTAAGAAGCATGGATATGGATATAATATGGGTATAGACACGGATACGTCAATTTAAAAAAAGTGAGGATGTGGATAAGGCGAGGATACAAAATATGTATATAATCTTCTTTTATTTTATTATAGACTAGTTATATGAATATAACATCCACAACCAAAATAATTCAATACATGATTTACTATAGAAAATATAGCAAAGTATATGATAGAAGATTTTTTACGATTTTAAGGATTTTGTGTACTCAAATTTAGATTTGTCTTAGTCATGCATTTAAAACAATTATTATAAAATAATTGGATACATCACGTTACAGATACAACACACATTTTGAAGTGTCTATATTTTGTAGAATGAAACTATATTGTTATGGTTTCAGTATGCTATCCTGTCGAGAATCTCTTTAGTTTTATGTTTGCTCTCTCTATGTGCTCCATGGCTATCATATATATCTTACTAAATTATAAGCTTCCATGTGCACTAGATCGTTTGGCCTCTTGTTAGTCATGTTGAAGACCCACGTGGATTGGTGTGGGGAATATCTAGTAGAAAGCATTCTGCAAACCCGTGATTTTTTATCTCTTGAAAATTGAGTAAAGCTCTTGAAAATTAATTATATTATTACCATCAGAAATGTTCCAGAGGTTGACTTTTGTTCAAACACTGCTCTTTGTCTAACGACTGGGACTACAAGGAAAAATTGAGCTCAAGTTTAGGACGGGGAAGGTTGCTCTTTGTCTAGCGACTTGGACTACAAGGAAAAATCAAGCTCAAGTTTAGGATGGGGAAGGTAAATGAGTTTTAATTCCGGATGATTTCTTTCTAATATTTAACATTAAATAAAACGGAAAGCATTAAAATTGCGATAAAACCCTTTTATTTTGGTAAAGGATATGGAAATCTTTTCCTCTCTCTCTCTCTCTCTCTCTCTCTCTCTTTTTCCATTCTCTTTCCATAAATTGGGTTTTCCAATTTAGTTTTGGATTTGGATTTGGATTCTCTCATTACTTAGCTCTCCCCACTCTGGAATACATTTTTTGGATTTTTCAAAAATGATCAAAATTAACTTACTACATTTTAAACTTCTTTTAAACCTTGAAGAGTAGAAATGTTAAATTAACAAAAAGTTAAAAAGATAGCTATTAAAAAGTTATTTTTTTTCCTTCCTAAACACTAAAAAAAAAAAAAAAAAAAAAAAAGCTATCTTTTTTTTTTTTTTTTTTTTTTTTTTTTTTGTAATTGGCTTCTAGCTAGCCATTAAAAAGTTAGTTTTTTTCCTTCCCAAACTCAACTTCAGTCTCTATGGGCACTTGAATCAAACCCCAACTTCGAGTTACTTTATTTATTTAATTTATAGCTTTATCCTAGAATAATCATGTAGAATCTTGTATTACACTATCTGTTAGGGATTATATTGTATATTGGCAATACCATGATCAAACAAAGAGTTCTGTAGTGACTAGACTTAGTGTAAACTAAGACACTATAGTCTTGATCAAGTAGAAGTGTAAAGGTCTCAAGAAAAGTTATCCAAATACTCTTAGAAGTATGA
>QLOD02000010.1:14514750-14534549 GCA_003260245.2 Sideroxylon spinosum | reverse complement strand
TAGAGGAGTTTCCTGTGTGGATTTCCTCGCCACATATATTGTCTTCCGCTTTTAATTATTTACATTCTTGATTGCTTGGGATATCTAGCATAGTACACGTGTGAATTTTCACTATCAATACTTGAGTCAGGTTCTGAATGGAAGAGAATAATGAACACAAGGTATAGAAAAGGCAAGTTTCAATTTTGAACATTGCCAAAAGCTAATTAGGTAGACATTATTAATTTGTATTGTTTACTAATTGTCAAGCGACAAAAGCATAATGATTTTCAACACCAATTACGATCACTATAATTCACTTGGACTTCATTTGTTATCTAGTTTCATTAATTCCAATATATAGATATTAAGTAGATTAATCCACTTGTATTTCACGTCTCATCAAATTTCATTGGTAAAAATAGATGATTAGGCACTTAATTTAGTTGCCTACCTATTTATGGACCTATTATCGTAACTCTCATTAAAAGGACTTGTTTGAACACCAAAAGCTAAATTATTGTGACAAGGCAATACTAGTTTTTTTTTTTTTGGGTGCAATTTCATGTAAAAATTAGTAACAAACTTTATCCAAATAGGAATGAGCATCTCGAACACATTAGCAACTACAGTAATATCGCATATTCATGGAAAAATTATAGTACATAATGCGCCAGACTTTGGTACTGAAATGGTTTGTGTGGAGAGATACATATAGTTAGATAGCTATCATATTAGCCATGCTTTGTTTGGTATTTTTAAAATAAATTAATTTATTTTTATCATTTTTATGTGTAGTTCATTTTGGATTTGAGATCAGAATTGGAAATCAGAAATGTATATATTTCTATGTATTATAACTGCAATTTTGTAAATTAGAAGAATATATAAGAAAGTTGCATATGATGTGGCTTGAATCAGAACAATGAAGGAAACACAATGACTGCCTTCAATTGATCAATGGACCGTATAACTAGGGCTCAATCAGACTTCTGGGTTTGGCACTAATCCCATATCAAATAATTTATATACACGTCATATATACATATTCAGCAAGCATATATATATAAAAATGTATACATACCTCAGCAGGCCAAGAAAAGGAGGTGGTGCAGAGGAGGAGCTGACCACTATGAAAGAGAGAGAGAGAGAGAGAGAGCTCAGTTGCAGTTTTAAAATTTAGGGCCAAGAGGGAGAGTGACTGACCTCGAGGGTTCAGGACTTAAAAGGGGATGACAGAAAATGCAACATGATTTTGCGGTTCCACTTAGTCTCTCGGAAACCATGACATCATGCCGCGTTTGTTTTTTACCTGGGCCCACAGAACATGTGTTATGGTGTCTCGTTTTCAGCCTTGGATGAAGCCGCAACATCATGTCCCAGATTCATTAATAACACTTTTCCAAATTGTTTTTTGCAGATAGCAATTTGGCAATTAATTTATGAATTGTCTTAGAACAAAAAAATTTTGGTTAGCCGGAGTAATATAGTTTTTTGCACTCTATCAAGAACATGAACATTACCTGATACTTGATGACTTGTATATTTATTTGATTTTTAGTGAGGAGTACTTTGAGCACATTAAATTATCCTGTTACCTATAGTTAGTGAATCTTTTGTTTGTGTGTGGCATTTCCTTGATGCCCTTCACTATATTCTCTTCTATTTATTAAGAGAAAAATTGATTGTAGAGATGATATTTTGCTGAGTTTATTGGAATTGGTGCTGCTGCCTAGGTTGAAGGTGCTGTCCAGATGTGGTTGGCTGTTCTACCTAGCCGCTCATTTGGAAGATTGGTAGTCTGATACCTCCCTATGTAATTGAGATTAAAAGCATGACATAGTTAAGTCATCTAGGTTTCCTTTGTGTGTGTGTGTGTGCACACGTAATCTTGGTTTTATATATGTTTGTGTTCATCATTGGCTGTCTTTTTTCTCACCATCGCAGCTTTGTGCATATATGTGTCTGTACTTGCTCAAAACATGTTCCCTTCCTTTTGTTTGTATATAAGTGAAACAAAATAAGGTGATTGACTTGTAATCTTCGAGTCTATTACTTCAAAATAGGAAATTCAATAAGATTCACTTCAGTTTGATATATAAAAACTGTGTTTCTGAATTCTTTTCCTCTTCTTTCAATGGTTGGAAATATATGTAGAACCATACCAAACTTTTCCTGTCAAAACTATGGTGGAAATAGTTCTTAGTGTTGAGAAACTTTTCTGTGTCATGTTGCTTTGGCCATTTTTAAGGTGAATCTACTACAAACACACATCTAGAGTTCTAAATTCATGGTTTGTATTTTCAGATGAAAGAAGAAGAGTTTCTAGTATCTCATCAGGTTAAGACAGTTAGTCCTTGAAGGGATGTTTTTGAGTTTTTGTTTTCACTAATATTAGCCAAATGCTAGAAAGGGGCCTAGCTACTTCACTCCAAAGAGAGTTCATTGGTAGTCCTCTATTATTAAACTTCAATCCATTAAGATGCTGTTTCGTGCACTTGGGTGTTAAAGTCTAAATTTTAGAATTGTTAAATTTAACAGTTCAATGACAGCCCAATTATGGCATTGCTGGATGATTTTTCTGTAATGTAGAATACAATCCCAAGATGTACACTTTTTGTCTGAAGATTGGTATGCATTCAGTTTAATTGTGAAGTGGGGAAGTACAATAATGTTCTATTTTATTTTTTCCTGAATCGACTTTATGGAGGTTTTTGTAAATGGTGGCAATGGTAGAAATGATTGTAGATGTGCATTTTTAAATTTCACCAAAACCATTCTCCAGAGTTATGCAACAGGAGTCCAATTTCATCAGGTTGAGGGTTGTGAACTTAAAAACACCCATCTACAAATCATTTACACGGGCATCCACTTTCCTTAATGGTGCATTGTCAGTTCTGTGAAATTCTGGTGTGACAGTTATTTCTTGCAGTGTTGTCCTTTTGTTTCTCTGTCTTTGCGTTTGGAATCATGAATAGTTGATTTATATTGAAGGCAATGGTGGGATGGGGAGATTATTCATTTGACATCTACACAGCTGATCTTACTGGTTGTGTTTATCTTGTTATTTAGGGTTCTCATGTCAGAGTCCTTCCAATCCGTTTCAACACTTTGTATCAACAAAATCATGGCCAATATTTATTTCTCTAGTTTTGATGTTAAAGTTCTCTACTGGAAATCTATTCTCAGCATGGGTTGTCTGTTCCGTATTAGGCTTGCACTGGAGTGAAGAGTTTACAACAGTCAAAACTAATAGCAGAAAAGGTTTGCAATGTTTTAATGCATCAAGCACATGAATCTGTTAAGCCTTATTGTCACCACCATATCTACAAACCTGACAAACCTGAATGAAAATTAATATGATGATGCTCTTTTTTTAATTTTGTGTTCATTTTAAAACAATAATCCATGTTTGTACCCATATGTATCAGATACAATCTTGTTAGATTCTGTGTTTTGAAAACTTGTTGACATGATAATAATTGCATGCGTATATTCCTATTTGGTGACAAACATGAATTGATATTTTGTGAGTCCAAACTGAATTTTTCTACGCCATACGCACGAATTATCCAAAAGCTTGATTTTCCTGCCAAACTCAAGGCAATTCCCCATTTGCGCCTATCTTTCTGCCTTCTTTGTGTTGAAGCACGCATGCAATTATGCGTGCTGGTTAAAAATAAGTTTGGTTGATATATCTTGGTCCTCTCCTAAATGTTTTGTTATACTTATTTGTAGGATTCCAAGATTCATAATATAGTCAGTACCTGTGATGTAAAATTTTATATTTTCCCGTCAGATTTGAAGGCCTTGCGTATTCTTCTCATGGCGCTTTCTCAAGCGCAAGTGGCAGTCCCATGTCAAAAGTTTCTCCAACTACTTAAAGTATACTGGTTAAATTCGTGCAATGTATTAATTGTAGTATCTATCAAAATTTTCTTTTGCTTCAAGGTCTATAAAGTGATAAGATACATCGTGCTTTTCTAGCTATCTTTGATTTTTAAAATTTGAATATTGGATGGGACATATACTTTTATTAATATACACTTCGATTGCATTCGTATTTATTGATTTCTAATCAAGGAATTTTGTAGCAGCTATTCAAGGATGATTTTTCTAATATAACTTGTTAATTTAAATAGGAATTTCATCATAGATTTAAAATCAAGGAATTTGTCCTAATTATATTAAGATGATTATTCTAATGTAACTTTATTAATTTAGAAAGGGATTTCACCATCGCACAAAAAAAAAATGGTTATTTCAAATGTTCCGTAATATTGGCTCTATTTTATGGAATAGTAGTGGCAAAATTTCATGCATTATTAGATAGATTAACTCTCTTAACTTATATTTTAATATAAACTAACCTCAAATTTATGAACTTTAAATTCCTAAATATCCTAACGGGAATTTGTACCTTTCATTCTAGGAAGGTGGTCAAGCGCAACACTTGAATGGTGTATTTTAACTTGAAGGTGGTGCATACAAATGTGAACATAGCTTGACAAGTTAGAATTTGAGTGGGCTGATGGATGCTTGAGGATTTTGCACCGTCCATTTATTTGGTCGGATGTTGTCCCCTAATCTCTCGGGATGTGTTTTAAACAAAACTTTGATGGATCGAAAGGATTGAGAAGGGGGACCTTGATGGTTTGGTTATGTAACTGTTCTCGTATTAGTAACGAGAGTTAATTTTTGTTTTACGGATGTATTCTTCACTTTTTGCAGAAATGCTGTCTTCTTCAAACAAATTCGGAATCTACTATTAATGAAAAATTGCCATTTGGGATCGCGTTTGTTAAGAGCCGGTTACATAAATCGCCATTTGAAAACGCGGTTTTACAGCAACCATAAATCGCCATTTGGTAAGGCGGTTTTATAGAACCGCTACTTCAAAACGCGGTTCTTACATGGAGCGGGCCAACACTACTATCTCAAAATGCGGTTCTTAGTCAGCTGCTGAGCCGATCATCCACTCTCTTCTTCGACTTCTCCTCATTCTCTCAAGTTTTCGTGCGGTCGGCCTGCGGAGATAGTTGCGTCTTTGTTGGATAAGCAATTGCGCGACCATTTATTAGCCAAGAATAATTTGTTTTCAAAATGTGGGAACATTGCGAGCTCGTTTCAGAGGCCCAGTTTGTGAATATTTGACAGGAATTTCGAGTTGTCGGTTGCAATTCAGCATGATTTTAGGTATAGGCCGCTTGTTCATGATGTGCTGGGATTGAGGCTGAATAGATTGAATGTGCAAGGAGAGAAATGTGGGATGAAATCCTACGAATTGGATAGGTCGGACCCATTTTGGATGGCAGATGGCTCGTTAGAATTTTTGGAAGTGGCTGTGGAGATTGAGGCCCAATTGAATAAGTATAAGAAGGATGTGGACGAGGTGAACAAGATGACAGGTGGAAATGAGGGGGCTGAATTTGATGGGATGGACTTGATTGGCAACACAAAGCATTTGATAAATGCTGTGAATGGAGATGAAGCAGGTGACTGATAAGCACACAAATATTGCTACTGTTTTGTTGGGTAAGATCAAGGAGAGATCTGTTGATTTTTTTGCCGAAAAAGAGAGTGACATGATGATCAGTGGGCGTGCTTAAATGGAAAGGAACGAAGTCGGATAAGTAGTGTTTTGCAATCATGTATCTTATTTCCTCTGAAAACAGTCCACAATCAGAAGTGGAAATGGTTGAAGCAGCACTTAGAAAATCTGAAGTTGATACTAGTGCATTTCAATATGTCAAAAGATCAAGTCATTAAATGCTTCGTTTGCTTCTGTAAATTCTGCCAGCAGAAGTAACATTGTGGACTGGGCTGAAAAGCTCTATGGGCAGTCAATTAGTGCTGTCACCACTGGTGTTAAGAATCTATTATCCGGTGATCATCAACTGGCATTGGCAAGGACTGTTGAAGACTTAATGGAGGGGAAGCCAAAATCGTTTCCTATCTGGTGTTTGATCATCGTGCTCATAAATCAAGCCCTGGGGCTAGTAGTAACCATCTAAAAGGACCCTTTAAAGAAGCTATTATCTTTATGATTGGCAGTGGAAATTATGTAGAGTATGGGAGCTTGCAAAGAGCTTGCACACCGTTAGCAGCCTGTCAAACATGTAATATATGGAACTACAGAAATTCTTACTGGCAGTGAGTTTGTTGAGCAGCTTGCCCTTCTAAGGAAGAAGATGGGATTAGGCAGCAGTACGTTTGCCTAAGCTCATTAATGCAGGAATATTTTTTTCGCTTGATGCTGTTGAATGGGAAGTGACAAGGAAGAAGTTTGATTATAATCCCTTTGTGATTCTGAGCCGCCGATGCTCGTTTTCAATTGTCACGCAAATTGACCTTTCAAGAGCATAGAAGAAAGATTACTCTTATTATTTTTTTTTTTTTTCTGTTTAGTGCTGAAGTGAGTAGCTTTTCCATTGTCTGTTTTCTATCTTTTTGATGTAATTGAAATTAGAATCATTGTTAATGTCTCCTTAGTTCAATACATGAGTTTGTTTAGGATGTTTACTACCTACTTATTGTGTTATTTTTATTTTTTAATTTTTTCTCTTGTTGTCAGAAGTTGTTTGACAGTAATTGGCTGGATTTAATTTAAAACAATGAGATCCTAAACCATTTAACCTCTTGTTAAATTAAAGCTACCTTAAATTGCTCACAAGATATATCAGCCAGATACAGTAAACTTGTTATAAATTTGTGAGTACAAAGCTGAAAGTTAAGCTCAATACAATAAGGACTTAAATTTGAATTACTTTTGTTGGAGCCATTTCGTAGTTTAGCCATAATCGATCCATCCCTGTTCATTCTCAAAATCTTGTACAACTGGACTCTGTTGAGGAAGGATTTGAATTCCTGATACTTTGGGATCTAAAGGGTGAGTGGCTACAAGAAGCCTTTTTGACCTTTTATGCTTCAACAATTTGGAGTATGATTCATTCAAACCTCAAACATTCCGTTCAATCTAACCAATAGTACCTACGATACTCAAGGGTTGGATAGAGAATTATGGCTGAACGTGGTTTGCAAAACGTGGAATCAAAAGAAAGAGCTCAAATCTACATACATTTGGGAACAAGTTCTTCTGAAACCTTGTAGCCAGGATAAATGATTTTGGAACAAACGTGAGGCAGATTAATGCTGCCCTAGAGTTGCAAATATAATGAAAACAGTGTTTCTAAAATCATCTGTGCATGCTAGCATCACATTGTTGTGGTTTTGAGATCCCAAGAATTGCAGTTTTCAAAGCCGAGCTATATCAGAAGATAGCTAAAATGGAATTAAAGCAATCATGGATTCTACAAGCCTACAAAAGCACCTAAGGAAGTTTTGAGAATTTTTTTGAGAATACAACCTAGCATAAGAACCAGCTAACTGTTCTAGTGCATAAAAAGTAATCATCAATTGTTATGGAAAATTTTTTTTTTTTAAATAAATATCAGATATAATGGTTGTTTTTTGTTTTTTTTTTGTTTAAATTAGCTTGGGTCAAATGTCTGGAGAATAAAAGATTGATCGGCCTATATTTTTATATGAAGTCCTTAATGCACACGGTACATTTGAAAAGAGTGAGTAGAGTATGTGTGAGAAGGCAAGAGAAGAACTAAACTCCCTTACCTTCTTATGCATGTATACTCATCAGCTAGCACTCATGTAGTTTCAAACTGAGATAAATTTTGGATTCGTTTTAGAAATTTTTAAAGACATTTGAAGAATCTCAGTGTATCAAATGCATCATGCACTCTTAATTGGCGTAAGAAAGAAAATAGTATGAAGCAATTAAATTTTTAGATAGGGTTTTTAAATATTAGGGTCCATTTGGCGCAGTGAATATTGTTGAAAATTACTGAAAATCTCTATAACTCTTTATTATACTTTTATATTTTCTTATTTTTTCAAATTCCAAAAAAAGAGTTCAATATCTTTAAAAAAATTACGCAATTGAAATTCCGTTAATGAAATAGGTAAATTAGTTTAGGATGTCAACGAGAATTCCAAAGCTGAGAATGCACTTTGCCTGTTTTTTGTAAATTATTTATATACCGTCCCAATGAAAAATAATAACATATTCTAACACAATAAAAAAATAATATAAAAGTCAAAAAGTTTTGACGCAGAACCGATTTCTCGCTCAAAAAAGTTAACATAAAAGTCAAAAAGTTCCACTATTTATCTCTGAAAAATGTGGTTTACTAGTTGCGCATCAAACAACAAAAAATTTCCCAAATCATATTTTTTACCCTTTTTTAATTATTTTTCACAACATCAAACGTTATATTTTTTCTTGTGCGTTTGCCGGCGTTGATACGTCTGATTGGATTGTGTAATAAAATAATAGCTTAAAAATATATTATGAAATATTATACTAAAATTGTATAATTTTATAATATAATTAGTAGGTTATTTTCTTATATTATATATTGTTCTCCGTAAGTTTTAGTAAACGGATTTAGGGGATTAAAGTTGGCTTTCATATTAGTTTTAAAAATTTATATTCTATTCAATATTGGTCTGATTCAATATTTCATGGCTTTGTATAATTCAAATTTGGTTCTACATTATAAAAATATTAAAAAATGAAACTATTTACAACAAATTTTTGTCATTAATGTTAAAATTTATGATAAATTGTATTTTACCTTTTTTCAAAAAAAAAATTTCCATTGTATTTGTTATGGGACACTTGAGTGTTTTAAAATTGAAACATAGGATGGTGGTGACTATTCTGCAGAGAAGCAACAGTCAATGTAGAAGGCACCCAGCTATCACACGTCCCACTTGGCTGCTAGGATATATATATATATACATATATAGCTCCTCATGGGATGGGAATGTCTGCTCCTCATTTGTGTCCACATCAGAGAAGGCTGGAAACATAGTTTTCCATCTATTTAGAGTCACGTTGCTGAAGGTTTCACTTCCCCCATATAATATAAGACATTGGAACAAAGCAGACAAGTTCACTACAACTGAAAAAATGTATCTCTTGCATTGCAGGGCATTCTTAAATTTCCATTTCCAGTAGTGCTTGTTGAAAAGGTATGAAAAACTGAAGACTCCAACTATGAAACACACAGAAGAAATCATTTACAAGATAGATTGAAGTTCCAATTCTATGATTTACAATCAAGGATAATTTCTAATCTAGTTTTCCAAGGCAAAACTCCAGAAGCCCTGTTAAAGAGATGGTCTTCCAAAAACTCTTGTTGGGCATGTATTCATAAACCAATAGACGTTGTATCCCTCTTTCACCATCAACAAAACAATATCCCAGCAGTTTGACAAGGTTAGGGTGATTGACAACACCGAGAAACAGAACCTCAGCAAGCCATTGTTTATGACGCTACATGAGAAAAGGAAAAAAATACAGACAACAGTTATTAACAACAAAGTGCAAAAGTAACTATAATTTTTAGAAAAGGGAGTGACATAATCAAGCATACGAGTAAATAAATGACAGTTAATATTTCTAAAAAAGCTACTGCCAACTTAATATTTCTAGCATAGCTAATGCCAATCCTTAGTATGAAAGATCGGAAACTTAATATTTCTAGCATAGCTAATGCCAATCCTTAGTATGAAAGATCGGAAATTATTGATATTAAACCAAGTGCTGCAATTTCATTTTGACTGTCATCAAATACTACTCAAAATTTCCCTTTTCACTTTCAAAGATATAATAATCATTAGAGGCAATTTTGGGAAGTATGGTTTTTTTCTTTTTTCTTTGACACCAACTTGGGTCATAAGCAATGTGAGGCAAAGCAGCAGACAGGTGAACTAAATTTCATCATTATACCATTGATTCCACTACGCGCAAAAATATCTCACAAGTGAAGCAAGGGTTTATGAAGCGCAAACTACGCTACAAAGCACTAATAAGCTGTATTTACCCAAAAGAAGGAAACAAAGCAAGGACAGCCCCTTCCTACTTCATCATTCTCTATTATTCAAGTAATTCTAAATCATTCCAAATGGGAAGCTCCTTAACCTTACTATTGAATATTATTTCCTACATCATCACTACCATCAATTATAAACAACATAATTCCCTTATTCAGTACACGATTTACTCCGCTGTGCCCAAAACTTCAAATAAATCAATCGGTCAGTCACATCCGTAACCCATATATGCTGTTTTTGATCACATTTATTACAAGGGTCACATGATTCTATACCCACAACATGCCTTTCATGAGGTCACATATCTCTTACAAATCCAACTACTAAAGATCACATTGTCGAAAATACCTTTATGATGGAAGATGATCAACCCCAAAATCTCAACAAGTAATTACATAATTTCAAAAGCAGGGGAAGCTAACAATTGAAAGTAAATTTGTCAAAGAATGCTATAAAGCCAGTGACCTGCATGCCATGTTTGTAAGCTTTTTAATAGCCACCACAGTAGGATTGCCACGGCCATTCAGGGGCCTAATTGTGCCTTTATAGACACTGCCAACACCACTAATAAATGTTTGCTACATAGAGCTCAAATCGTTCAAAGGAAAAAAAAAAAACAGAAACAAGAAACACTATTCCCTGGAGAGAACACTTTCTTGAATTAATTACTGTGCAGATCAGTCCAAGACTTACCACAAAACATTTGGATAGATGACAAGTGAAGCATATAGCAGTCACAGATCCGACCTTCAACAATTAGCACATATTTAACAGTAAGTTACTTGGACTAATTAACCTACCATTTATGTGAAATATTTAGAAAAGGGTATCCCCAAAATGCACAAGCACCAATGTGGGTTAGACACACTGAACACTAAAAGTTATCTCAAACCATAATTTTTTTCGTTTTTTGTTGTTTTTTATCATTCCAAACACATCCTGAAGAATGTTTGAATCATCCACATAAGCACCAATACCCTTAGCTTTGCTACTATGTTTTCCAAATGTATATTAACACTGTAAAAGCACAATAAAAAAATATATCACATTCATTATTTCAGGAATAATGCAAATACCCAAGAAGATGCTCCATAAGATTTCTAGCAATTATGGTTTGTCCAACAAACAAACAGTCATTTGGATAAGAAAACACACAGAGTTCCGTTTGGGAAGGTCAGATGGAAGATGCTTTATACACTTAAATAACAGCACCCATAGACATGATTATGAGGATTCACCTTCCTCCATACAGCAAGAAACCTAATTCTGCTAGAAATGATTATTAATAAGCTGTAGCTGCACCTTCCTATAGAATTTTTTTGACTTAAATTCAATAAATTTGATAGATTTATATCCAAAATAAACAATCTGCAACAACAGATAACCTACCTTTGGATGCAAATGAAACACTTGGTTGTGAAATCCAAACACAATCGCACGTACTGAAATAAACAGCCTACAATTCAGCCCATTAATAACATCCAAGATTAATAACTACCAAGACTCCAGTAGTTACCTCCATTTACAATGAAGTTCATAAGATGGAAAACCTTTTGTGTTGTCCAACCATACTCTGGAACTCTTAGTTCAATCCTTATTAATTGAATCTGCATAAGATCAATGTATGCAACTTTCAAAATTATAACTTTCCAACTATAATGCTCTGTTGATTAATTCATACCAAGAATTTACAAGTAGGAGTTCTTACCCAAAACAAAAAAAATATCATATTAAGTAAAGATTTCCATAGCTAAAGATTTCCAATGGTTACCAAACTCAAAATGGCGTGTAACCAAGGATAAAACCATCAATGTACCTTTTGCGTTCATAACGAAATACTAATGCGTGCCACAGCTAGGAATCTTTTTCGTCTGCTCTGGGTTTTTACGCCTCTCGAG
This sequence comes from Sideroxylon spinosum, assembly GCA_003260245.2. NCBI lineage: Eukaryota > Viridiplantae > Streptophyta > Magnoliopsida > Ericales > Sapotaceae > Sideroxylon > Sideroxylon spinosum. The sequence continues at coordinate 14,522,757 of QLOD02000010.1, read as the reverse complement.
TAGCTGTGGCTCAGTCGGAGGCTCCATCAGTTGAGATAGTATCTCTGTTCCCTGTGGCTCAATCAGAGGGTCCATCGACTGAGAGGGTGGCTCAGTCTCCTGTGCTTGGATGAGGGACTCCTCTAGCTGTACATGAGTCATCTCCATGTCCAGCTGATACCGAGACCTCGTCCTCTTCTTCCTCACATAGCAAACTACAGATGGTGGATTTAATCCGTCCGATGGTATAGTCGGCGTAATAAACTACAAGTCAACTGATGGCAGTGGCTCCGCATCCTCACCGATCACGGTGTAATCATCGATGCTCGGCAGGTCAGTAGGTACTGTGGGTGCTGTGGATAAACCCATCCCAGTAAAACCGAAAGGTCCAACTCCGGCTGAGACTGAGGGAAGAGCTGAGGTAGATGGTCCACCCTCATCTCTATCTGAGCTAGGCGGTCTACCACGAGCTTCGCTCGATGGGCCATCTCTCTCTGATCTGGATCTTGTAGCACCCTCTCCGATTCGATGCTCCTCATTCAAGGCTATAACACTCCTCCGGCCCATTGCTCTCAATCTCGTCGCAATCCGATGTACTTTTTCCATACTAGTGCAAGTGAAAAGCTCTGCTGCTATCTGTGTCGTCATGACTGCAGTCTGTACCTGTAAAACATTAACACAAGTGTAAGAATTGTACTTGTTCGTATAAAAATTCATAATTAACGAGAAATACACATTGTAAGTATACTGAGAGTGGATAGTTACTAATATCTCCTTCGTGGCAGCCACCGGTTGGGACCCACTCAGAGGCACTTCACGAGGAGGCTCGATAGGATGCCTAGTAATCAGCTCGTACCACTGCATATAAGGATCACTACGTTCCATCCGACCAGTACATGTTTCTGTAATGACCACCCGAGCTCGGCGATCATTCCAGGAGGCGATGTGCGTAGCATGCGTGATACTACAATTAGTGCCAGCCCGACCTCGATGATCAATAGCGTGTAACCCGAGCGATGTATCACACATCGGGGGCTCATGTTGAACCATCCCAAACTGACGCATCACACGATCGGGCAAGTGCAACTCCACTATGTCAAAACATATCAATGGCGATCTCGTCCGCCATATTTCTCAGTCGTTAATTCAGACATCTAGATCCACTGGATATGGCTACCATGACATCTGTGAGTCTACCATCAAATCCAACTGGTCCCTATACTCAACTAAAGTACGTGGAGATGTCAAAGTGAGCCCCCTATGCCATCTATTATAAGTGTAGATATATTTAGTAGTTCCTTATGAAAACAAGTTACATTAATAGAGCCCAATTAAAGAAAATAACTAATCGAAGGTCACCATACCTACAGCCGTATGGCTCTGCCGACCGCCCTAAAGGGGCAAGGCCTACTACTGGAGGTGCGACCCCTGGTGGATCGACTAACTATGCCACATCTGGGGCCTCGGGCTGTACGACATCTGGTTCCTCATACTGAGGCGCGTCGGCTCGTCTTACTCGATGTTGGACAATAGGCCTGAATATAGCAAATCACTCCCATGCCCATATCTGGAGAATGAGCAACGGGCCTGCCATCTCCTTCGCCCTTGATTGTGAAGCCCTACACATTTCTCAGTATAAAAAAGCTTACGCTGCTCCTCCCCAACTATACTGTCCAAACTGTTCCAAATCATCGAGCAACTGTAGATACATCATCGGGATCAAGCTACGGGACTTGTTAGGGAATAAGCATCCTCCAATCAACATGAATATAGTCGCACGAAGTAGTCGGCATTGGCTGGGAGATGTCCAAAGTGTTGGAGCAACCAAGTGAACTTAATCGCATTCCCTTTGATAGCTTCGATTGGTGGGGCTATGCCTGGGTAGCCCTGAACTATGACCCTCCACTCAAACAAGAATGAGTCTCATCAATGCCGGTAACTGCCATGCCATCAACAGGTAACCCGGTGATGGCACTGATGTCCTCCAATGTGATGGTACACTCCCCCATCAGCATATGGAAAGTATGGGTCTCAACTCGCCATCTTTCCACAAGAGCGGTGATCAACGGCCTATATAACTGCATACACCCCAGGCGATAAAACCCATACACTCCTGTCCTGACAAGATAGTCAACAACCCGAGCATCCCTAGGAGTCCGTGTAAGCTCTCTCATGAGGTGGTGGCCAGTACGAAGATCAAGTACAAACGACTCTTGCACAATGAAGCGGGGAGCATAACTAGCAATTACCAATTGTAAGCGTCAACAAGAATGGAAATAAAAAAAGTAAAAACATACCTCGCCGTCCCAAATAACTGTAGATCTATATCTGATCTGTGCACGAAGTACAGATGTATCACGAGGTCCCGGGGATAACAAAGGACGATCCTGATCATCTGGATGATCGATCACCTATACATAAAAGGCATAAAATTAGTAACAATTCTAATTGTCATAATGAGCATATCAAAGTTGAGAAATTATATAAAGAGATAGTAACAAATTAGTTAACGTGCTTACAAATTACATAACTTAATAGTTCTAAGTCTCATAACATCCATTACAAAAACAGTTGAAGACCTAACCAAGTACATAACTCAATAGTACATGGTCTACCAAATTACATAACAAAATGGTTTACAGTCTTCCAAATTACAACATGAATTTAAGGAAAAATAGCTAACTAGCCCATGGCTCTTCCGGGACAGTTCCTCCTAGTATGACCTTCGACACGACAAATACCACACTGTAGCTTAGTTAAACTTTCACTCCTATCCATCTCATTCATAATACGAGTCGACATAGGTCTTTCTTTTTTTCACTTCAATCGTTGATTTGGTAGGAATGTTGGGACATTTGGCACTTCCCAATATTTTGGATCATATAAGGGGTGGAAACGAGAAGTATATGTGTTAACATAGGACTTAGTGCTATACTCAGCTGAAACCATGGCCATCCAATCATAATGACGGTCCTCAGAAATCGCAATGACATGTGAGCATGGGATTCGGCGATTACTACATTTACCACATGTGCAATGTTGATCTTTTAAAGAAACCACCTGTACATGGCCACCCCCATTTACACGTTGTCCCGTTGTTACCTCGTACACCCCGTCATGTGATTGAAGCACACGATTCGATGGCCTCGAGCAAGTTCTTGGTATCTATCAATCAATTACAAAACTCCTGGCAGATAACGAACCCCGGCCTCTTGAGCTATCACAGAAGCTTCGTTCCTATTGCTGAAGTATGTCATGACTTTGCAGAATGTAAACTAAGCACATGCTGCAATAGGTAATGATCTAGCACCCCGCATGACATTATTGAAACATTCAGAAATATTTGTTGTCTCATTCCCGTATCTAAGGCCTCCGTCATGAGACATTGTCCATTGTTCCCTGGGGATTTGTACCAAATACTCCCACGCCTCTTCATTGAGATCTCTAATCTGTTGCATAATGGAGTCAAACTTTCGGATCTGTGGAGTTTTTGCAGCATGGCACATCAACTTATTCAAATGAGAGCCAGGATATTTCTTTTTAAAATTAGCCTCCACGTGCCTCAAACAAAATCTGTGGAAGGCATGGGGGCCCCAGCCAGAGTTGGCAGTGTTTATAGTACTGGTTATGCTGCTGTGCCTATCAGAAATTAAACACAAACCTTCCCGATTTGGGACCACATGTCTTCTTACGTTGCGCAGAAACTAGTACCAACTATCAAACGTCTCTTCGTCTACAATAGCAAATGCCAGTGGAAAGATTTGTAGATTAGCATCAGTTCCCATAGCAATAGCAACTTCCCTTTATACTTTCCGTACAGGTGAGTGCCATCTATTGTTATGACGGGTCTACAAAATTGGAAACCATCAATAGACGGCTTGAATGCCCAAAACACATACTGTAGGATAGCAGTACCCGCAACTGGTCCAGGATGGTAGCGATAATCTACAATGGTGCCGGGATTATATTTTTGCACTGCATGAAGGAATACAGGTAACTTACTATATGATTGATCCCAGTCACCAAAAATATTGGCAATTGCCTTTTGTTTCGCAGCCCATGCTTTGCTATCTGATATTACGTATTGAAATTGATTCTTCACCACCAGAGCTAAAAAACTGGCTGAAACTAATGGATCCTTCTTCACCAATTCTTGAATATGCGTTGCAACATAGCTCGCATCTAACTGAGAGTGATCTCGATTCATCCGAGCATAAACACAAGTATGAGGGCCCTCGTACTTGGTGATTTCAAACTGGCCATGCCTTTTCAGTTTAGTAGCCCGTAGTCGCCAAATACAAGGTGTTCTAGTAGACATCTTGCATTTAATGGCCCATGTCCTTGTATCCGACTCAACTGTCTTAAATTGAGTATTCGTTCAACCGAGTAAGTCTTCATAGCCCTAAGTAACTCAGGTTTGTCTTTGAATAAAACTCCAACACAAGGCTCATCTGTCTTAGGGTCCCAATCTAGGGAATGAAACCTAGATGTGGAAGCTGCAGTGCTTGTCTCACTCAAAGTTGTAAAGATTTGGGATGCAGATGATGTAAATCTTCTTGGCCCTCTTCAACACCCTCGTTAGCATCAAGCCCAACATCTGCTGGTGTGTCAGTGTAACCATCAATGACACTGTAATCAACATCTAACCCAAACATTGAGCCTTCCTCTACCTTCATATCTTCCAATGTTGGAGGCACATCCGATGAGGCAAGGCCTATTTGCTCTTCATGCTCAGCTAGTTCCTGAACCGCACCCCATTCAGCAAACTCCATAAGCATGGGATTGTTGGCCGATTGGAGATCATGAGAATTAGAAGCGTGACCTCCCTCAGAGCTATAATAAGCTGGGGTTGCATGCACATCAGCGACAACTGGCGCATTCGAGGAGAGTCAACTGTCAAAACTTGATAGTCTAGGTACAAGTCAACGTACGACCATTTCAACTGATCCACTGCATCCATCATTCCCCTAACCCCATTGTCATTTTTCACACGAAAGGACCTATAATGAGCTGTAGATCTAAAGATCACTGGATACCGATATGTAACATTAAACTTCACCCGAGCTTCTTCTAAGCCTACTATCTTGCACAATTCGACTATTAGTTGGTCATAAGTAATAGTAGTAGCAACCCGAATACTCTCCTCGTAGTCACGATCATAAGACAACCCCTCAATACTTGAAGTTATATTTCCACCCCAATAGCAAAATACAGTGACGTATTTTTCCGACATCATACCTTCTGTAACGAAAAATACAAACTCAAGATTAGCAAATATGATAACAAAATGAAATATCAGTGGATCTTATATATTTAAATGTGAATTGGGAAATGAAACGTTCAATCACTTTTTCATTAAATTGTGAATGCCTCACAACCTTTCATTTCATTAGTGAAATATTTGATTCAAGATAACATATTATTTAGATACTAAAATATTATTTTTATACAAATAATAATTTTTATTCAAATAAAATACTTAACAAAAAATATTATAATCTATTTAAGTAAGATTCTCCAAACAAGATTATAACAAAATTATACTACGTTGTAAACTATATGCATTGTGTATATATATATTAAAGAAACACCAACAAGATTACATTCATCTAAAAAATTTCCTCTTCTAAAATTATATATATATTTTTTATTTTCAAAGTTTACTCTTCTAAAATAATATTTTTTTAATTTCTCTAGTTAAAACCGTCGGCTGAGAGTTCAAACTCTCACGCGGAAACCCCATGTACTTAGCCGACAAACATAACTAGCCACATAACATAACATCTACAATAAATGATTTAAGACAAACATAACATCTACAATAAATTTTTATTTAGAACTCATGAAACATTAATCAACATGAATAGGATACGAACTATGTAATTAGCCACATAAAAATATTTTTGTTTTTCTAAAAAGAAAATTATTTGTTTCATTCTTTTTAATAATAGAAATAAACAAAGAAAATTAATGCACGAGTTTATAGTATTAAAATAAAAAATAAAAGTTAAATAAATATCATAAGATTTTAGGGTATGTAATAATTTGTCCGTTACCCTACAAGGCACACGCCATTAACTATCACATGAGGATTCTTCAAATATTCAAATCAAATTTCCTAATCCAAATAACCTCACATTTTATTCGGTCCAAATTTTTTTTAGGTGATTTACTGATTCCTTAAATTGATTTTTTCTTAGAAATTTAAGCTTCACACAATGATAATATTGTTAGTAGATCCGATTATTCATATTATCTAAAGAAAATCCATAAATTTCCTAATCCAAATAACCTCACCTTTTATTCGGTCCAAATTTTTTTGAGGTGATTTATTGATTTCATAAAATTATTTTTTTCTTAGAAATTGAAGCTTCACACAATAATATTATTGTTACTAGATCCGATTATTCACGTTATCTAAAGAAAATTCCATAAATTTCCTAATCCAAATAACCTCACATTTTATTTGGTCCAAATTTTTTTAAGTTGATTTACTGATTTCATAAAATTATTTTTTCCTTAGAAATTTAAGCTTCACACAATTATATTATTGTTAGTAGATCCTATTATTCACATTATCTAAAGAAAATCCACAAATTTCCTAATACACATAACCTCACATTTTATTCGGTCCAAATTTTTTTGAAGGTGATTTACTGATTTCATAAAATTATTTTTTTCTTAGAAATTTAAGCTTCATACAATGACATTATTGTTAGTAGATCCTATTATTCACACTATCTAAAGAAAATCCACAAAATTTGTGGCATCCCACCATGCCATGTTAGCGAAATGTTGGAACAATGTAAGAAAGCTCTTACTATCGGTCTTGCAATTCACACCCTGATGAAATTTTGTCCAGTACAGTCTCAAATCGAAACAAAACGTACCTGCAAAGCTTCTGCTGAGAGATACGAGACGGTGTGAAGCTCGGCGAGAGAGAGGAGACGCACGGAACTCTCCGGTGAGAGAGACGAGACGAACGAGTGCCCAGAGAGAAGTAAGGAGAACTTCTGGTTTTGGCTTTTTGAAATCGTGTCTGATGGAGAGAGGGTTTCGAACTTTTGAATTCGTGTCTGACTATGAAGCTCATAAACCGCCTTGTGAAACGGCGGTTCTAACTCAAATGAAGAAGCGCCATCTGAGATAGGGGTTCTTGTGAAGAAGCGCCATTTCATATCGCGGTTCTTCACTGAGACAGACCGGATTTTCAAAACCAAAGTTCTTGACTGAGACAGACCGGATTTTCAAAACCGAAGAAGCACCGTTCTTCACTGAGACAGATCGGGTTTTCAAAACCAAAGAAGCGCAATTTTACATCGCGGTTCTTCATTGAAGCATAACCGCCATCCCATATCGCGGTTCTTCGTATGTAATAATCGCGATCCGAAATCGTAATTTTTCATTAGCGATAGATTCCGAATTTGTTTGAAGAATACAGCATTTCTGCAAGAAGTGCAGAAAACATCCACAAAACAAAAATTAACTCTCCCTCCAGTGCCTTTCCTCTCTCTCTCTCTCTGCGTCATTCCCAAAACCGATCCTGTCGTTGTATTTCTCCTTGTTTCTGATATTGGAATCAATCGTAAGAAGAAGAAGTTAATAGAAGTGAAGAAGTTTGTGTCTCTGATTGTGTTTTGAGGAGGAGAAGATGGGAAGGGCGATGGCTGTTCCTGTTGCTGGTGGGTCAACCAATGGTCAACTGACGGGGTGGTTGTGCGCTGTGGTGATATCACTGGCTGCTGCGGCACTAGTCCCTTCGAAAGTGAGTGCCAATTCGGAAAGGGACGCACTCTACGCCCTTCGCCGGAGCCTCACCGATCCGGACAACGTTCTCCAGAGCTGGGATCCCAACCTCGTCAACCCTTGCACCTGGTTTCACATCACCTGCAATCAAGATAACCGCGTCACTCGCCTGTACTCTCTCTCTCTCTCTATATATATATATATATATGTTTATATATATATGTATATGTATGTTTATGCGTTTGAGAAAGCTGTGGTGTCTTTACAGTCATGTTTTTTTAG
>QLOD02000010.1:14469756-14482838 GCA_003260245.2 Sideroxylon spinosum | reverse complement strand
GAGGGTCCGTTTGAAAAACAAAATTTTTTTTTTTTTTTGGGGCCCCCCCCCCCCCCCCCCCCGGGCGGGGGGAATTAAAGGTTGTCATATTAATATACTGAATTATTGTGCTGAGGACTCGGGATTTCAGCGTCATTGTTGTGAGAGAGTATGGGCAGTTCAATAATAATGATGCCAGTTTTGTTATCATGGCATTTTTCATGCAGGATCTGCCCCTGTTCTGGACTTCAATTCAGGATTTTTTTTTTTTTTGAGAAGCTAACATCTAAACCAAACCCCCCCCCCCCAAAACAAAAAAAGAAAAAAAAAAGAAAAAGAAAATCAATTAAGAATGATGGTAGACAAAAGTAGTAGAAGTTATTTTTTTATTAGAGTACATCAAAGATCTGCGTATATGTGTGTGCGTGTATGTGGGTGTGGAGGGAGAAGCGTTGCTTTTGGATTTAAACCAAGTTAATCAGGAACAGGAGGATAGGGACAAATAATACAAGTTTAATAACAAAATAAAATAGAATGATTCCCCTGCTCCCCCCCAAGTAATGGAAATTATTTTTTATTTTAGTACATCGAAGATCTACAGATATCTGTGTTCGTGTGGGTGGGGAGGGAGAAGTGTTGCTTCCGGATTTAAACTAAGTTAATCCAGAACATGTGGATAGGGACAAGTAATCGAAGTTTAATAACAAAATAAACTGAAATGACAACCCCACCTAATCTCAGTTGTAAAGTGTACTTGATTCTTGAACAGGCGAAATCATACGATGACATTGGTCCTGTTTGGTCCAAAAAAAAAAAAAAAATCAAAAGTTACAAAAGGTTTATATTTTCTTCTAATCAAATTTTATTACATATTATTTTTAAATCAATTCTTTATATTTTTTATTATATTTTTTGACTAACTTTTTTCAACCAAATACCCCCATCATTTAGTGGGGAAAAAAAAAAATCAATAGTAAACAATTATATCATATAAAGTAACTCCTTGCAGGATTGAAATTACTCAAAGAGAACTTATCCTACAGAAAAGAAGTAAATATATATAGAATCAATTTAGAATGATATGAAACAAATAGCAGAACCTCAAACAAAAATAAAATAAAATAAAATAAAATAAATTGCTATTTTACCAAAATTTTTAATCATAATCTGTTATTAGAATAATGTGAAAGTGATACTTGTATAATAGGACAATTTAATGAGTTTAGTTTTTCGATGTGATAGTTTCAAAAGATTGGTACATCATCCTGATAAGTTTTTATGGTTAAAAATTTTAGTTGTATAGTATTACTCTAAAATAAAATTACTGAACAAAAAAAAAAAAAAAAAAAAAGATAAGAGAGATATAAAATGTTAATGCCCAAGCAATTTTTTGTTATAGAGCAATGTATAATTATGATGGTAGAAATGATAGTTAGATATGTTAACGAGACGGGTATCGGAAGTAGACCACATTACCGTTCCTATCCTCATTTAATAAAATACTGGTAATTGTCTCTATCTCGTCTCTATTTTGGGATAAGAATTTTTTTCATACCTGTTTTCGTTAAGGAGCGGATTCTCTATCTCTGTCACTATTTAGCAATCAAATATAATCACAAATTATAATATATAAATAACTAGAAATTAATCTGAAATAAAACATTTAGCAAGTTAATTATGAGCTATTTTGTATATCAGGTTATTGCAGTGCATATAAATACCAACCCAAATATTCTAACCACCAATTTGATGCGAAAAGAAACAGCAACCAATATTTGTTGGATTTCTATTGTGTTCTAAACCTTCAGTAATATTAAGTTCCATTGTTTGCAGTCATTCATTCCATGAACTATTTTTTTTGATGAAATACTCTGTTTTAATATTATTGATCACAAACCACCCTATCTAATCCCATCGTCCTTTATCTATTGCTCAGTGATTTTTGTCCTTTGCTTAGACATTGAGCAAAAGTTCTGATAAAAACTTGGACCATCTGGGAATCGAAATGGGTGGTTTTAAATTTGGAGGAATCAACAGAACTTAGTGGTATGATTGATATATATTATATATTTAATATAAATATTAAAATATAAATATATTATTTTACAAATTTGTTTTTAAACAAGTCTGAAATGAGATAGAGATTATTATACCAATGTTTGTCCCAATTCTCTTTTGGGAAACACTTTTGAAGAAAAAAAAAAATTTTTTTATCCATATCCGATTTCATTATTAATATCTTCATATCTTTCTTGAACAGGTTAAACAAAGTGGGTCGGATAATTTTTAGGTTTTTATGAATGATGGAATGGATGTTTTAATTATAACAAAAACAACTCTTAGCATTATCATTTAAAAAAAAAATCATAAAAAAAAGGTTTTTATTTATCAAAAAATGATTAGAGTGGTAAAAAATTAATAAAATTTATAGATTGTGAGATAAAATATAATAATTTTAGAAAATTTAAATATTTTTTTAGGTATTTTTAAAACTTCAAATAAAGCCAAGACTTTCAATGATGGTCGACAGTTACAAACTTTAGGTTGACATCAAGTTGGGATGAGAAGTACAGGCTCAAATTTGGGCTTTGCTTAAGCAGGTCCTGAAAAGGATTGTGCAGTCTATGGCCATCCATCCTCTCCATTTATACCATTTTGCCACCGCTGTTAAGCTACTCCACTTCTCTTCCAAATTCCAAAATTCTCGGATACACAGACACGACAACAAGAAGAAAGATCCGAAAGCAGAAGCAGAGTCCTCTAATGGCTTCAACCGCATCAGCCACAAAGGAAGAGACAGTGGTGAAACCCTTCTCGGTGCTCTTTGTGTGCCACGGCAACATCTGCAGAAGCCCAGCTGCTGAAGCCGTCTTCACGGACTTGGTTAATAAAAGGGGGCATTTCAAGTTCAACATTGATTTTACGGGCACCGTTAATTACCATGAGGTATACATATACATACATATGTTTTATACATAGCACTCATGTTGCATTGGCTTTATTAGGTTTTGAATTTGGGTCCTATAAATTGTTGTTCGGTGGTGAGAGACAGCGCCATTTGATATTGGGTTTCTACTTCCTGTTGTTTCAAAGGGCAATCAAGCGGACCAAAGAATGAGAGCTGCGGCTAAAAGGCGTGGCATCGAGATAACTTCAATATCAAGGCCAGTACGGCCGCCTGTTTCATAGATTTTGATCTCATTCGTGCAATGGACAAGCAAAATAGAGGTTGGAAGAGATAAATCAAGTGTATTGATTTATGCGTCTTTTTATCATTTTATTTTATTTTTCACGAGAACAAGTGGAACCTGACACAAACATAAAGTAGTAAATACGAATATATATATAAAGAGCACTAAGCTATATGATGAAACCTGAAAATTTTTAATGCATTAATTTGGTGGAACATTTCTTTTCTCTCTCCCATTTCTTTTTTTTTTTTTGGTAATTTATCTCTCCCATTTCTGTAGTTTAACCATTTATTACTTTCATACAAATGCTTAGACGGAGGGGAGCCTTGGCGCAACGGTAGAGTTGTCGTCGTGTGATCTTATGGTCACGGGTTCAAGTCGTAGAAACAGCCTTCTGCAATACAGGATAAGGCTATGTACAATAGGTCCAATGTGACCTGATCCTTCCCTAGATCCCATATAGATGGGAGTTTCGTACACCGAATTGTCCTTTTATTTATATGATACTTAGATAGTTATTCAAAAATTATTTACTTGATAAATGATAATGTAATATTATCTTTTAATTTTGTAACCATAATTTTTTTTTTCTTTTGGGAAAATGTTATTATGTCAGAAAATGTTTGCATAAAGTTTAACAAGAATGATATGGACCCATATAAAAATATATATATATATATATCAAGTGTTTTTCTTTAACCTCAGGTCTATGAGGTTTGTGGTAATACAAAGTTGCCTTTTTTTGTTTTCCTTTTATACCCCTCAACTATTCGCACAAATAAACTGATTGGGCAATTATCGTGTGCATCATGCATGCACCACTTCTAGGATGTGCGTGTACATATTTATTGTATGTCAGTTTTTGGCTGTTGGTTCTGCATGTAGACGATATACTTGGAGCTCTAGAGAGGTGGAAATCTAGAGAGAACTTACCTGCTGATGCGCATAAGAAGGTTAGTAGCACGATTTCCGATTGTCAGTGCATTCCAAGGCCTTATGCATATGTTGATCCTGCAGGTTCTATTAATGTGCTCGTACTGTAAGAAGCATAATGAGAGTGAAGTTCCTGATCCTTGCTATGTTGGACCACAAGGCTTTGAGAAGGTATTGAGTAACATATCTTATTGGTACATTAGTTATATAATTGCATTGTCTTCTTAGTTGGCATTTTTATATTATTTTCTTCTCCTTTCTAATAGAAGATGTGTTTTTGTGGGTTTTTTTTTTTTTTGGTTTTTGGGGGGGGGGTTGCTATAAACTTATTTGTGTCAAGAATATTGGCGAAAGAAGCCTGCCAGAGGGGAATGAAACAAGGAACTACACCGATGACTAAAGGTTGTTTGATTTTTTTCTTTTCAGGCCTTAGAATAGACTCCCTTTTTTTTTTTTGGGGGGGGGGGGGGGGGGTGGAATTTGGAGTTTTGAAAGTAATAATATGATAGGAACTTGGTACTTCTTGGTTCCCATTAATATTAATTGGCCTTGCACCTGTACAGCACATGAAAGTCTTGATGTTTTCATAGGTACAAGTACGATTGGTACACAGACGGGGTTGGGCTTGGGTTTGGCTGGGTCAAAATGAGTTGTGGATTAAAGAGAACCCAACCCATTTAAATCTATGTAAATGGTCATAGTTGGCCAATTTAAATATTGATACATTCATATAAGATAAATGACGAGGCTTGTTGTAGGTTGGCAGCTGACGTAAAATATAGCCACTTCCTATAATACTATAATACAATATCATCATATGATTCGAGTGGCAGAAATAACGATGTTATGGAGTTTTTTTGGGTTTTGCTGACGTTTTCTTTAACTTTTATGAAAATGCTGTCCAAAAAAAACAAATTTGGAATATGTTGTTAATGAAAAATCACGGCATCAGACCGCGATTCTTACTTTATAAAGTCTCCTACAGTTTGTGCATAATTTGCGTATATGTGGGGTCCGGCGAAAAGCGCGTAATGAGAACGCGGTTTTGATTGGACAACCAATCTGCCACTTGATGACCGCCGGAAGACCAAATGAGACATGCATGCATAGCACGTGACATGCCCATAACCCAATCAAGTCGCAGCTGCGGATGCAATGGTCCCACTTTCAACTCATACCCACACGGCCAAGCCATATACGTTGGACCCCACCACATGTGCTGGTCCCTCCACCTTCACTCGATCCAATGCTTCCCAATCCACCTATTACCCTCCACCACCCATCGCAACTCATCTTGGCCGTCCATTGCTGGACCGCAGTCTTCCAATTGAGTTTTTTTTTTTTGTTTTACTGATTCTTTATACAAAAAGTCATAGAATACTGCTAAAAAAACAGTATTTCGAAATATACTGTTAATGAACATATTAAAAGTGTACCTTGGTCTACTCACCCCAACAAAATCCTGACTGGGGTAGCAGAGCTGAATAGATGTGCTTTCTAGGCCCCCCAGAAATCTTCCGCTGCTACACGATTATGCCGACCAAACATGCTTATTATTATATAAAGTAATGGTTATTATTATATAAGTGTTGGGTGAATGGTAATTTCCCCAGGATGATTTCATTCTGGTCGCCAAGGACTGGTAGTTCCTTTCGGGAGAACCACGGCTACTTTGAAGTTATGAACGTTCTGGGGGGAGTAGGTAGTTGAACTTACCCGCCCTTGTCAATTGTTTCTTATTTTGTATTTTTTCCCATTCAGACATTAATCAATCATCTTTTTGCAGACAGTGAACTCAACAAGCGTTTTGAAGATGAGAAGGATATGAACATTGGCCAATGAGTAGAAGTCCTCGCTCACAGAGGTTCTTTTTATTTAAGAGGGCTTGGTCAGGGAGCTCCCGTATTTATTGGATATCGACCAAACTACCGTAAGTACACAGTGCTCCCCTTGACCTTGATGAATGCCAAGTCAACAAGATTCTAAACCTATCAGGATTTATTTCGAAGAGCTCAGCGAAGTGGCAGTTGCCTTCCTCTGGGCAGTCACATAATTAGCAAATTCCTATGATCAGACACATACCGAATTGTTCAAGCAAACTCTCTTATCTTACGCACTGCTCGACCTTCAAGGCATTCTCCTTTTCCAGTGCCCGATCCTGACTTTATCATGATGCAACCCAGAGCTAGTACGATAAACTAAAGAATGCTGCGGTTCGGGGAAAGAAAACAAAGAAACAGCCCCCTCCTCCACCTTCAACAGCTTCAAATGGGGTCAACCTCAATAAGCGATTAGCTGAGATCCCTGCTGCTCCTCCTCTGTCTAAGAAGGGGAAAAAAAAAAACTCATGCTCTACAATAATCCCAACAACTCTCATCCCTGCAGCTAATACGGAGGACTTCATCATCGCCCCCAAGCTAGGGGGCAAAGTTATCAACGAGAAGGAATCTGCTCAGTCAAATGAGCACAATTGCCCACTGTGTAGCCCGAGCGTCTATGCTTCCCATTAAACAGGCCAAACAAAACATGGGCCAAGGAAGGGATTCGACACGCCCTATTGGTAAGTATTCACCTTTGGTCACTGCATTTATTTCTTTTTTGACATTGCACCCTTATTTAACGAACTTGAATTTTTAGGGGTCGCAATACTTCTGTGATGTTGGTTGGCACCTAAATAACGCACAAGAGCTAACCAAGACCATTGAAGGATTGATGCGAGCTTAGCATGCCCAAGCAAAGAAGGCCAAAAAGAACTTGAAAGAGGCCTGTGCTCAGAATGAGGAGCTTAGTGTCTAGAAGGATGCTACCACTGGCTGAGAAGACAGCCTAAAAGTCAATCTTGAGGCGACCAAATGAAGAATCGCAGAGCTTGAGTAAAGGTCAAAAAAGGCCTATGAAGAAGGCTATGAAGCTGCTGGCAATGCTTACGAGGACTAGATGGCTCTCAGAGGTAATACGTTCTTCCAAAATGAGTGGTTTGCAGCCTTAAGGAAGTTTAGCCACCTTGAGGACTCAGATCTTTTCAAGAACATCCCTTAGCAGTCAATAATCCAGACTTCATACCTGACCCAACTGCTCTAATCATCATGGATACATCTAGTGGATCGTTCAGGGCAGAAGGCGATCAAGCCAGCGAGCAGAGCATGTAGATTAAAGGCGAGCAAACTTGTAAAGGCAACCAGGCTGATCCGACTGTTTAGCTCTTTTTTTCCCCTCTTTGGATTTTCATTGGCAGCCCACGAGATGATCATTTCTTTTTGTCCCTCTTTGATCAGTCTTTGTTTGAGTTTTGTTGTACTTACTGGAGGTTAGCCCTCCTTTCTTCTTTAATCCAAGTACACTTTTATGGGATTGACTCTTATTCCAATAGCTTTACATGAACATTTCACTTGTCCAAGTTATAAATTCTTTGAAGTAATTTATATTACTGCCCAAACTGAAAACTTTGAGAATAACTTAAAAATAATTGGAGTTGACCGAAAATATTTTTAAAGTAGTCCAAAACTTGGTGCAATGCAAGTTGAAGTGAGACCATAATATAAACATAATGGAAAACCTTGATCTTGAATGACTTGGACAAAATTAGTCTGGATCAATCCGACCAAATAAAAATTGGACTAATAGATTAAATTGCCCATAATTGTGTGTTTGAATAAAGAGTTATAACACACTCTTAAGTTTGGTTGAGCGCGTTCAATTATTAGGCTAGAATGACTTTGTATGAAGCCAAATTTTCCTATAAAAAGTTGGTTAAGAATGAACATTTTAGTATAAACTTACTTTGTCCGATCAAATGAATTTTGCTTGATACACTTGGGATATTTCTATCTGCTTGGTTGACCTAAGTGATAATTCAGGTTTTTTTATACTTTGACTAGCACAAGGCAATTAGTTTTTGATCTACCTGAGCAGATTAGGTGGCCAACTAAGCCATAGTCTTAGCAGAGAAAAGATCGGATAGTTGTTTTTGGCTGACTCGAATAAGTTAAGTGATTGAGCCTCGATTTTGGTAGAGTAGAGACTGGACAATCACTTTTAGTTGACTCGAGCAAGTTAAATGGTTGAGACACGGTTCTAATAGAATAGAGAATGACCAATTGCTTTTGGCTAATCTGAGTAGGTCAAGTCATCAAGTCACAGTTCTTTGCAGAACAGAGACCAGACAATCGCTTTTGGTCAATCCGAGTAGATTAGGTTGCTGAGCCACGATTCTGATAGAGAAAAGACTAAGCCATCACTTTTGGGTAACTCGAGCAGGTCAGGTGGTCAAGTTATGGTTCTGGTAGAGTAGAGAACATGCAATCACTTTGCTGATAAAGAGAGTTTGGAGAAGAGGATGCTTGAGAAACATCCTTTTATTCATAATTTGCAAGAGAGTACATTAATGAATGTATTTCCTAAGGCTGGTAACGTTCCATAACCTTAGGGTCTACCATCCTTCCATGTCTTCTAGTCTATAGGCTCCATTACCAAGCACCTCTGTGACTTTGTAAGGACCCTTCTAGTTTGGGCTGAGCTTTCTATCTGCCGAATTCTGTGTTGAAAGCATCACATTTTTATGGACAAGATCTCCTACCGTAAAGGATCAAGCCTGAACATTTTTTTTTTCTAGTCTTCTTGAGCTGCTGCTGATATGCAGCTAGCTATTTGGATATGGGCCAACTCTCATTTTTCCTGTAAGAGATAAAGACTTGTATTTATGGAGGCATTGTTGGTCCCTTGCATGAATGCTATTGCTCAAATAGTTGGGTGTTCTAATGTCTAAAAGGATAATTGCTTTCATACCATATGCAAGTGAGAAAGGTGTTTTCTCTTGTTGATCAGTGAGGACTATTGGCAATTCTTCCACCTATCAGCCCTTAGCTTGCTCTAGCCGTTTCTTGATGCCGTTTAGGACTATCTTATTAAGGACTTTGAATTGGTTATTGCTCTGTGCATAGGTTAGGTCGAGTAGTGGTTGCGGATGCCTAAGCAGAAATCTCTGAAATCGAGCTGCCAAATTAAGTGTCGTTAGAAATTAAGCACCAAAGGACGCCAAATCTTATGATAATGTTCTTTCATACAAATATCCTTGTATCGGCATCCTTGATAGTGGATAATGGCTCTACTTCGAGCCACTTGGTAAAGTAGTTAGTTGTTGCCGACCACCCGGGGCCATTGGTATTAAGCTTACAATATCCAGCCCTCATTATGCAAAATGCCAGGGACTGGTAAGAAGACTCAAGTCTTGAGCAGGCTAGTGTGGTACGAGGGCAAACCTTTGGCACTTTTCACAATTCTAGGAGTATTGGTAGGCATTTCTTTACATGCAAGACCACCAATATCCTTGAGAGATTGCTTAGGTGGTAAGGGACTATTCCCTCGTTTGGGCTCTATAGCTATCCTCATAAAATTCCTTAAGTATGCCTTGCACTCAATCAAGGTGGACACATAACAAATATCGCCTAATGAAAGATTTTTTTGTAAAGATTTAGGTTAGGAGAGAGCCAAAACCTCGATGTCTTACTCGTGATCTTCATAGATTCCTTCTTGTCGTTCGAGAGCACATCATCCTTAAGGATCTAGATCATCGGGTCCATCCAACTTGGCATTAGAGAATTGGTTTGAATATATTGATCGGAAGTTACTATACTGGGAGTGAACAATCTCTTAACAGTGATGCTTTTTGTTTCCCCATGCTGATTGGCTCCCTTAGTGTTGGCAAAGCATTTGCTCGATTATTATCATTTTACCTAGCCAGCAACAACTCGACCAAGTCAAATTTATTTATTATGGCCTATGCCTATTCATAGTATTTAGTCATATTTTTTTGACCAGACTTCATACTTTTTGTTTAGTTGACTAATGATTAGTTGTGAATTAGAAACCAAAATACCGCATATATGTTAGCCCAACATAATTCTAAGTCTAATCAATAAGGTTTCGTACTCAACCTCATTATTAGTTGTTTTGGTATCAGAGTTTGACCACATGTTCAAATGTGAGGTCTTCAGTGAAATTAGAACTATCATGACACCTATACCTTTTTTGTTAAGACCCCATTGACTTGAACCTTTCAAGGTAGATCATTAGTAATTGCAATAAAACTCTCAGCATTTGTTTTAGATGAGTGACTTTTTGATAGTCTGCTCCGAACTTGATCTCTTGCTCCGACAATTCATATCCCAGATGGACTACATTGATGACCCTTTGGGCTGGTCTTTCATTTTTGTTAACCATTTTAAGTGACATAAGAAATTTAGAAAATTTTAAGATATAGGGTCACAATTTAGAATATAAAGTGGGACAATTAATCGTTGAAGGGGACAAAGTAGGACGCTGGTCATATTTTGAGTAGAGCATATGTCTTTTTTTCCCTTTCTTGGCAATTGTCCCCAATTCTCCGCCCACTTGAAGTCAATAGTCTTCACGTGCCTATTTTTTGAGATACAAGATCATAGTTTAAGGTGTAACATAAGATAATTGATAATCGAGAAGTAAAGTGAGACACAAGCTATAATTTAAGGGGGCATGTGTTTTTTTTTTTTTCCCTCTTAACTTTGTGTTAGAGCTCTACTCCACGCATATCCTTCATAAAAAATTTAGCCCTCAAGTGAGTTAAAAAACTTGAATGAGTTAAAATTTTTTATTTTACAAATGTACGAGTTATCTCCATCGTAGAAATGACACTTTTTCCATGCCTCACTAGGTATTCGATACAACTTAATAAGGGTAGATATTTTTAAAGCTAATTGGTGATGGGGCAACTTTGGGTATAAAAATAAACTACTTGTCAAGTTCTAGGCTAGATTGCTAAACAATTTGTACTTTGCTCAGTATCCATTTTTCTACTAATAATCAGGTACCCATATTTATTACTTAATACAAAATCGATACATAATACTAATTTTATCCTAAATGTATATTTATTCGTGTACAAGATATGTTGGGGCAAAAAATGTTAATATAAGCGTTTATGATATATTAGATTTTTGTTTAATAAATTCCATATTTCAAAGAGAAGGTTAATGTTTTATATCGAATAAGTAAATCGAGTAATTGAATACTAATAAGATAAGTAGTTATATGTCAGGATGGAGGAGAAGGAAATTAGTTTAAATTACTCTTTGGGTACGGATACAGGTAAATTTTGCTACAATCGAAAGTCAGTGTAAGTAGGACGATACATGTCCTTATCCTAGCCTATTGTCATCCTATCCTCATGAATAATGTAACAGTTAAAGTAACAGTTACCATAGTCAAAATCAACTCAGATAGTGAATAATTATTTAAAAAAGAAATTGAAAGCATAAAGCCCCGTGCATAATTATTTTCGAACCTCAGTAAACATCATATATTACATATCTATCAATTATCCATTTCCAATACATACTTAGCTTTTTCAAGTGTACAAGCACTAATATCTTATCTGCTTTTCTAATATATATTTATAACATAATCTAATGAGTCATCAATTCTTGAAAGACACCCTTAACTCTCCAATTACATAAACTCATATTTTGTAAATACTTAACTAATAAACAATTAGTTCATACTATTATTCTTTAACTTCATCATTTCAGTCCAATCAACGGCTCCCTGATACGCCAATGCTTGCCATTAATGCTAAAGCCACGTGCATAATTAAGAACAAAGGATTATAAAAAGTTAGGACTTCATCTAAACTTATATAATATAGCTTTCATTTGCTACAATCGAAATTTCACAAAACTAGGGATATAGTGGAAGTCTATCAATTGTTGGTGTGCCTTCCTCCTGTTAAGACAACCATGGATAAAGCAACCCAATAAGTTTCAGTAAAGAACCAGAATTACCCTATTTCATTGTTCTCAGCTGATAAGTAACTATTACCACAAATCCAGTACCAATAAACAAATTTCAACCGTCGATCAGGTCGTCCTTCGTGCAAGTATTCGTTAGTCTTTTTTTATTAGGTTGGGTAAGAATATATTCACATGGGGATCCATTAAAGAAACTTGGTATCCAAATTCAAATTTACCAACTTTATAATCTCTATATCCATATTCAAATCTATTAGATGATTGGGCATTAGGTTTTGGATGCCGTAATGATTTTATTTTCATTAATATGAGACCGTTTGGAGCTTTAAATTTTTATTTAAAAAATAAAAAAACTTTTAAAATTTTCAAAACACTCCAACTTTTAACTTTCATCAATTTAAAATATATATATATATATCTACCACTAAAACTATTTAACAAAACCAAAAACCCTATTGTCCAAAAAAAATATAATAAAAAAATCTCAAATAACAATACACTTTCAAAAGTTCAAAACAACATGCATGATAATCTGACCAAATTCGTTTGAACAGGCCATTAATTATCCGTTTGAACAGACTTAACAATTTTCTGACACTAACATAACTATTTAGAATTCTAAAAATCTCTAAAAAATTCCAAAAGTTTTCAATTTTTTCTAATCAAAATTTATGATATGTAACTTTCATACCAACTTTCAAACACAAAAGAAATCAAAAATTTTCAACACTCCAACCAACAAAAGGCCAAAAAAAAGAAAAAAAATTATCTTTTGAAGTTTTTTTCGCTCCTTTTTGAAGCTTCAAAAGCAACCCCTATACATATTATGTAAAAAAGAGTTTTAAGTGTTATCATCTTTTATACTTCAAGAACTTCCACTCTTCTTTATGAAATTAGTAAAAACAAATTCCTGATTGAATTAAAGACGAAATTTTAATTTTCATTAGTAAATAATAATAAATTTGAAGTATTATCCTCTTTCATACTTCAAAAACTTAAAACTTTTAATGTTATTTATGAAATTAATAAAAACGACTTCAAAAACTTAAAACTTTTAATCTTATTTATGAAATTAATGAAAATGAACCCTTGGATAAACTAAAGATGAACTGTTTCATATTATATAAATAACTAATGAATGTCTCAGCACCTACTAAGTTATTTTATGATATAGATTTGAATTTCAAATTTCAAATTT
>QLOD02000010.1:14436438-14455294 GCA_003260245.2 Sideroxylon spinosum | reverse complement strand
TCTTGCCTATACAAAGTCTGAGGAACAAGATTTTAAATGACGACGGTTACTGGTATGTAGCAATTTAAAAAAAAAAATTTAATTTTTGTTACAATTTAACCATTACACTAAATTTTATTTATTTTATATTAGTTACAGTCCTTGTCAGTGTATTGTATTCGTGGCAATTACGTCATCTTTTGCCATTATTCAAAATCACACTAAGGGGAGAGAATTAAGTCGACTTAGTTTCGGATGAAAAAAAAGTTAATTCCTTTTTTCTTTATGACTAAATAATTACTGATTAAAAAGTTAATTCTTTATTTCTATATTTAGGAAGAAAAAAAATTAACTTTTTAATTTTTTTATTAATTCGATACTTTTTTTCTTTCATAATTTAAAAAAATTAAAATATAAAAAAATAAATTTAATCACTAAAAAAAATTAAAAAATTAGGTAACCAAAAGTAAAGACTTACCCGATGAAGGCTAATAATCATAATTTTACTTGAGTACGTAAGTGTGAAAACCCTTTCGATATGCACGGATTGATCAATCATACTTAGTTCAAATGTTATCTTGATTGTACTATAGAACTTCAACGTAACGTAATGACGTACAGATATCTTCTACGGAATATATTTTTTTCTTTTGCTATTGTTATTTAAGAAAAATACATGATATTTATTGTTTGATTTAAAATAATTTTAAAATTATCGTCAATGAAAGCGATATTTGAAATAACATTTTTAAATATGTAAAAAATATTATTTGAAATAATGTTTTTTTTTTCTTGAACAACACTAAAAATATTATTTAATTCGGCATTTTAATAGGAGTAAAGACGTCGTTTGATATAGCATTTTTTGTTTACATTGATTTTGTCAAAAAATAGGATTTAAAATAATGCTTTGTACTTTTTATGAAAACACTATTTGGTATAACGTTTTTTTATTACGTTCTATTTTTCAAATCAGCTCCCTCTGTGCTCATTTTGAAATCTCTCTCTCTATATATATTTCTTCTGGTCGTTCGTGCTCACCCCGAGCTCTTCGCCGCCGAGGCTCCTCTCGCCAACGTTCCACCTCGCTGCTGCTAGAGGTAATGCTTCAACCTTATGCCTAACCAGACCCCGGTACTATTTCAATGTTTTTGGCTTTTGATTTGTTTCCGTTTCTTCACAATGTAGCAATTAGGTTTCTGATTCTCACTGCTATTTGTCATTTTTCCACAGTTTCCCTATTCTTTCCTGATTGCCTGTCACTTTATCACTGAATTAATGACAAATAATTTGCTTTTGATTGTGAACATTAGTTCCTTTTTGCTCCTAAAAGCTAGATGGGTACTGACAAAGTGCCAGTTTATATACATATAATGTAGTAGGTCTTTATGATGATTTAGAACACGGGGATTTCAATTGGGGTTTTGACTTCAGAATCTGATAATTTTACATTACTTTTTTTAGAATTTGATTTGATTTTTTTATTTTTTTATTTTTTTAATTACCAATAGAGTTGTTTCGCTGAGATATTTTGTGTACTCAATTTTTGCTTTCTCTAGTCTAATTGTATTATTGAAATATATATATAGATATATATTTTTGTTAAATTCATTCCTGGGCTGTGCTTAAGACCTTGCAAAGATTAAATGGTATGTTATGCTGTTTCTATTCTCAAAATCTAGGACCATCCCCTTGGTGTTGCTCTTTCTCATAAAGGGAATTGAGGTATCTCAAAAAAATAAAAATTATAAAGAATTTATGCATCGATCACATACACTTAAATTTTTTTTAGTCCTCAGTCTCGATCCAATCAAGGTACGTGGGGTATTCAAATTTGAAATGAAAATTTAAGGTGGTGTTTTCATACATGAATTTAAAATTAATTTAATTTAATTTTAAATCTATAAATTGAACTTAAAATTTATGCTATTTTTATTAAAAAATAACTCAAAATGGTGAAATCAAATTATAACATTTTTCATTCACCTAAGTCAATTCAAATTTAATCATGGTGTACCGGAAAATTAAATTTCAGCACTCAACTTCGTTTTAACAATAAATTAATCACAATTATTTTAGTGGTATAAAATTAGTGTTCATTCATGATTATTTTAAATTCAACAGACATTAGAGACTTATCTCATCATAATCATATCATGAATAAATATTTTTATAGTCAATCTATTATTCTTATTTTTTTCATACAATTTCAAAAGTTCAATGTCGGAAATATCCTATGGTGTATGTTGTTCACAAATGATATTATACTGATAGATAAAATTAGGCATATGGTTATTCACAAGTTAGAACTTTTTATGCAATGTAGACATATGAATTTTGCATTTTCTTTATCCATCCTTGCAAAATATAGTTTATGCCATAGTGGTTCTCAAATCAGGAGGATTGCATTTCTTATCATTTCTTAATAAGAAATATTTTTCTTAGTTAAATAATGAGATTTTGTTTGTAAATGAAGGTATCATGGCTGAAGATTATGTATCGTTTTTTTGTTATTGGGGAAGGGGGAAGTATTATGTTAACTGTTGAAGGATTGTCATACGAATATGATTATGAGCGATGCATTCGGGTGTTTTTGAGTTTAAGCTACGAAAAATTAGTCATGAAGTTGTGCTCTGTGTTCGGCATGTAGCAAGGTCGGGTGAACATTAAAGTCATATTTCGTTACTTATTTCTATTTGGAAATACCATCTGTATACAAGGGCTTAGATTGGATGACAATGCTTCAATTCGAATATTGATGGAAGGAATCATGAAGTTGAAGTGGTCTCACACCCAATTGTAACTAGAGTATGTAGTTGCATTAGTTGAGTCTCCCATACATGCACTATTAATTCTTGAAAGAGAGTCAGCTCCCACAACTAGCATAAGAGGAGACCATAATATTCCAAGTGAGGAACTTTATAGTCACAATGCTGTAGATGTTGCTCAATGGGATACGGTCCAAGAGCTGGTTGATCACCAACAGGAAATGGAGTCAATGATTTAGCTGAGCTATCATACATGAAGGAAATAATGGCCGAGCCCAAAGATAACCAATTCATTGGATTAGATTTTAGTGAGGATATGGATTTCGATATGGATTTTAGCATCTCCTAAGGAGTGAATGAGGGAGAGCCCGAATTGTATAAGCCTGATTCATAATCATTTACAACATTGCCTGAAGTTAGTACAACTTGCTCCACAGCATGGATTAGTTACAAATAGTGGGATCCCAAGACTCAGGAATCTCGACTTGGTATTATATTTAAGGGGAAACTTGATCTGATGAATGCCTTGAAGACTTATTCATTGAGAACCAACACACAGTTCCAAACGATAGAATCTAATACGAGAACATGGTTAATCAAGTATAAGATGGTGGGGAAACAACTTGCAATTGGTGATTGCATGCAACTAAGTTGAAGAAACATGGATATTAGCCCTCATACATGTGTATATACTAAAAGGAGTCAGGATCAGTTGCAGTTATAAGCTTGATTCGTCGCGTCTTACATTGAGGATATGGTAAAGAAAGACCCATCCATATCACCCAGCATGTTAGCGGTGATAGTGAACAAGCAATATTAGTATTCTATTTCTTATAACAAAGCATGGGTTGCACTACAGAAGGCAATTGCTAGTATTTTTGACAATTGGGAAGAATCTTATAGTAAATTACCAATCTTTCTACACACGGTTCAAACATTCAATACTGGTATCATTGTTGACTAATTGTACCATCCTATGGCTACTCCTGGTACTACAATCTTACAATACGTATTCTAGACTTTCAAACCAGATATCGAAGGGTTTAAATTTTGTGGACTCGTTGTGAGCATTGATAGCATTCACCTATTCGGCCAATATAAGGGTAAGCTTTCAATTGCTATGGGAGTTGATACAAAACTATAAATATTCCCACTTGCCTTTACTGTGGTTGATGAGGAGTCATCGAGAGTTGGTTTTGGTTTCTTTGTGACTTGAGAATACATGTAATGCTAAACAGACGAGACCTATGCTGTATTTCAGATCGACATCCTAGCCTTCTTTCTGTAGTCAATACACCTAGTTTAGACTGGGCACCACCAAAACATCACCAATCGGTTTTATCTATGGAATGTGGAGGCATAACTTAAGAAGAACTCTAGCGAAATTCAGATTACTAAGTTGATGTCAAATACTGCCAAAACCTCCCTATTTCATAAGTTTGAGGCGTGATGCAAATGATAAAAGAGTTAAACTTAAATGCGTGGAAGTATCTCAATGAGATCCTAAAGGAGAAGTGGATTATGTCTTATGATGGGGGCCATAGATATGGAAACAAGACCACCAATATATCAGAGTGCTTCAATAACATAATGCGGGGTGCTAGGGTCTTGCCTATTGTAGCTACACCTAGTTTACTTTTTACAAGGTATTGACATATTTTAGTGACAGAAATACAGTGGGAGTGGCTTGCCAAGGGACTAGAGTTTGACATTCCCCGAATGTCCGAGAGTTAGTGTAGAAGTTCAAACTTTGTGCTCGTAGCCATTGTATAATGCGTTTCAACCAAATTGATGGTATCTATAAGATAACCACGGGCCACCATATTAATGGAGAAGGCAATGTCCAAGTTGTGGATCTCAAGGAAGAACCTTGTACGTGCGGTAAATGGAGTTATGTTAGGATTCCATACTCATATGTCATTACCGTATGCAATGAGTGGCACTATGACTAGATAGAGATGATAGCACTAGAGTACTCTATTGATATTTATGTCAATATTTATACTCTTTGCTTCAATCCTTTGCATGATCCAAAGTATTAGGAAACACCAAGTGTTCCAAAGTTTATTCCGAATGCTAATCAAATGCATCAAAAGGCAGACCAATGTCGAACCCTATCCAGAATGAGATAATAGAAGTGAAAGTGCTTCAAAAGTACGATGTAGGATTTGTCATAAGGAGGGTCATAATAAGAGGAAGTGCTTCGGTTGATTTCCGGGGTTGTTATGATAGTTGATGGTGTTTTGCTTTGGATAATGTAATGATGTTTTGTCTTGGATATGTTAGGCAGTAATGGTTTCTTTATTTGAATGATGTTTTGTTTATGTAATCACTAAAGTGAATCTAATGTGAATGAAACTTTCTTTATTTGATTTTAATCAATTGACATTTTTCTTATTTACATGTTATCACTAATTTTAACATAGTTTGAATGACATTTTCTTTTTATCCCATGCTTATGTAATCATTAAAACCAGAATGACACATTTTTTACGTGCTTGTAATCAGTTTACATTTTCTTTGTTTTACATGTTATCACTAGTTTGAACACAATTTGAATGGAATTTTCTTTCTATCCAATGATTATGTGGTTTTAATCTATTATCTTATATACATCCAGCTATAGATTAGTTACAGACCCCCAAATGGATTAGGTTTCACCCGGACCCGACAATTTATCGGTACTGTATTGTCAATCTTAGCATAGATCTTCACAGATATGGAATGATGGCATAAGTTTACAACTTAAATTCCAAGTTTTACTGACATTTTTCGTCTATTACTCTAATTAAAGTAATATTTACGTAACATTCTGTCTCCACATATGTTAATGTCTTGTTTTTTTCTCATTACAGGATGAGGTAGTCCTTTATGTCAGGAACAATAAGGAGATGATGCTTGATTTTAGATGTATACCCATAGATGGAAGGGTGGTTAATTACTTGATTAGGGCGAGGGTGTATGGATTCTATAGGATGGGTTGTATTGAGTTGTATCACCCCCTCATCACAGCCCTACTTGAGCGATGGAGGCCTAAGATGCATACATTTCACATGCCCTGTGGGGAGAGCACAGTCATGCTAGAGGACATTAGCATGATCAAAAGCCTACCAATCGATGGATTTGCTGTGACAAGCATGAATGAGGACCACACTGTAGCAGCGTGGACGACCATCGTTGAGAGGTTACTAGCAATTGTAGCTGTTATTCATAGAGGATGGATACATATAGTTGGTTTTGATGCAACAGTTTACCTGATTATCAGATGGTGCAAATAATGAGAATGTCCGACAGCAGCGACTCTATTGTTGTTGATTGGGGGTGGCGTGCTAGCAGACAAGTCAGGGAACATGTAAAGGTCATGTACCTACCCATGTTGAATTGACTAGAGAATGTTGGCCATTATAATTGGGGGTCAGTAGCACTTGCTTAGCTGTATCAGGAGATGTGCAGGGCGGTGCAGCTAGTTGCGAAGAAGATCTTAGGTCCCCTAACAATATTACAGATCTGGGCATGGGAGCGGTAACCTCTTATGCGACCACTCATCCGACAGCCTGCATCGATTGCAGCACCTGTTGATCATCCAGTATAGATTGTATCCATAGATTGAAGAATAGCTAAGACTACACCTGTAGAAGGGGTACCAGTGCCAAATCCACTATATGCTGCGGGTGCACATCCTGACCCCCACCACTACCAGTAGACTCCTATGGCTATACGTATGAATCTTAACAAATACTTTAGTATAGTTGTTCATTAAGTTTCCTTTAATATTTAAAAACATAATCATTGCTACAACTAATACTATATATTCTTACTGTAGGTGGCGCACCAAACTTACGATGACAACTTCCCATACTTTACAGAGTATAAAGATTAGTTGGATATGATGATAGAGTCATAGATGATGTGGCAACCATATCCGATCGATCTTCCCATACCTACATGTGACCAGTTGATTTGGCAGGCTAAAGTGCCCCTTATATGCTATAACAGTCCAGAGATGTACTTCCTAGATCAGGTCATGTGACAGTTTGGAATGATTTAAGAGAAGTCAATTACATGCGAGACCAGTCTTACTTTGCATGCACTTGGTCGACCAGGTCGCTCAAGGAGTCACTAGGATGTCCACCATCGAGCGTATATTGCCACATGGGAGGATCTGCTTAATAGGGTAGTCATAGCTGACCCATTTATGGGTCAGATTACACCGGATGATCCATATATGTGGTAGTATAGGTCGATCAGCAGGAAATCAATTGGACCTTTGTGAGACATGCCTCTGATTGGATCTTAGCCTATTATAGTACGAAAACTATATCGGTTGGTGACTCTTTAGTAAATAAATAATTAATATTTTTATGTTTTAGTATAATGAAATTTATAACATGTATCTAATATCGTTGTTCGTATGTTTATAGGTGGACACTACTACTAGGGCCATTCAGATAGCGATAGATCTCCTCAGTTTTAGAGATTGGGATGAGATCCATCATTTGGCAAAAATGACGATGAGCATCGAATACAGGATGATTGCAGCAACAGACAAGGAGTACAAGTTGGCCAAGGCTGGACGAGTAGCGAGATCATCATCACCCCTGATGTTGGATCATCATCATCTACTAGAGCTGGACCATCTACTTTTGCAGGAACTAGACCCTCTAGTTCTCTAGGAGTCCTACCATCGGCTTCTGTTAATTCATCATCAGCTATTGTTGATCCACATCATCCATTAGAGAGCATTGATGACTACACTGATGTGGGTAGTACATAGTCATTGTTGCAACCTGCGCCATAAGTTCCTACCATAAGCGTATTACCACCACCACCATAGGAGGACATCACAGCACCTATTTCTCTTAGACAGCGCACTCAAAAGATGGCTAGGGCTCGTTTCAACCTAAGTACATAGCATTCAGACTATTTAGAGTTGTCTCATGGCCTACTGCCTCTGTTGTAGCCTATAACGCCACAGACTCCACGATAGGCACATAAGGGGTAGGAAAAAAACCCTGCATAATAAGATGGTTCCTATTTGTGGGACAAAGTAGGAATCTTCTACCTCAAATTTTGAAGATTAATCGTTCTAATATTATAATGTAATATTCTATGAAGTACACACAATTTAATTGTAATGGAATTATCTTAATGATATGTTTTAAAAGTTGGTTAATATTCTTCATAACTTTCTTATTCATGTTAATGTTTTAGTTTAAAAGTTGGTTTTTATACTTTATTATTGTGTATGAAAAATCTTATTTCTTGTTTGTGATATCACTTAAAAGTTGTTGTTATTGTTTTAGTTTGTCTATGAGTTCACCATCAGCTTAGTTTGTCTATGATATCACTTAAAAGTTGTTGTTGTTGTTATTGTTTTAGTACTTTATACTGTTACGCTTGTAGAAGCAACTAAACTCAAGAGTCCCAACTCTTGATGGCTATTTTGGCGCTCAACAAATTATCCATTGGATGATATGGAATATTTCTTGTGCTTGTACTACATTGTCAAAGAAGTTCTATTTTATTTTTTTCACTTTAAGTTATATAATCTAAATCTTTCTTTTGATTCTTATTGTAAGGACAATTGAATGGAATGGCTCTGAGCCGTGATGATTACCATAGCAATTAACAAAGCATACAAGGGTTGGTAATACACCTATGAGTGATCAAAAGCATGTGCAATTCTTTGCTTTTACCATTTACATTGTGTTTTTATTCTTGTTGTAAGGACAATTGAATTCAATAGCTCCAATTCATGGTGCCCATTATCTAACTTATCAAAGGTTGCATGGATTGGTATGGCATTTCATTGTCTTTGCAAAACATCTTGGTTTTTCATTGATTGACAACATTTCCTGCAAACTTTGTTAGTTTGTGGTGATATGGATTTCCAACTACAATGGGAAAGTTTGTCTTGTGTGAACCAAGTTGTATGTTGAGTAATTTAATGGTTTTAGGTAATTTTTTCTTCGGATGGCACTTCCAAGTTTTGGTGAACTTTGTATCTGTGGTGGATTGTTGACCTTACAAATCTTTTAAACCTTTCATTGCCTCATTAGACTCTATTATGTTTAACACTGAACTAGGAAACAAAGTATGAGAAGGGCACACTCTTGTTAGCTAATTTTTGGTGTTTTCTTCTCTTTTTAATTGCACATTCTGAAAAACCATCTTAATTTACGAGTTCGTTGGTTAGACTAGTTAATTATTTGAGTAAGAATACGGTCGTAGCCTCTTTCACCATCGTTTGTTTTAGGTCTATGTGTTTATTCAGTGAAATGTTGGTGTTTGATGAACTTACAAGGGTTAATAGGGTAAAGAAAAGGAATAACTAGTGCAAGTGGGGGTCTCGGGAAGAAAACACTATATCAAATAGCATTTACAGAAGCAAGGCATAAAATGCTAGATCAAATGGTGCTTTTAGCATTGGCTAGCCCATGAAAAAAAAAGCTATTTCACATAGCATTTTTTCACTGTTTCAAATAGTGTTTGTATTAACGGTAACTTGAAAATTATTTCTAACTGGGTAACAAATACCATATATTTTAATTAAATAACGGTAAAACAAAAAAAAAAAGCTATCTTCTAACCTTCGAGGGGTGGTGAAGCATAGAGGAAGATAGCCGATTGCATAATAGAATTTTTTTTTTTTTGGTCCAATCCTTTATAGCACTACCTTTGAAAGTGTTTTTCCGAACTATTTCATGAATTTCTCTGAAAGTGAAAACTATCAAACAATATGGCATCATATATGTCAATATATAAAGAAACATTATGAAAAAAATATTAATTTTTATTTTAAAAATTAAATATTCAAAATTATACTAATTTCCTCGATGATGAATTGAGAGATATTACGATCACGTATATCTTATCTATATGCATTTTTGCACTTGTACATAGGTTGTTGATGTGGACACAACATGTGTACTTTAGTCAATTGGAGCACTAGAAACCCATTGGGCCTAGGGATTTGTTAGTAAATAGTGTTTTGACCATTGATTTTGATCCATATGGAGTTACGTGGTCCATTACACCTTTCTGAAAAGCTCTCATAAAGGGCCACGACGTAGTAACGGGGTTTACCCAGTTGAAGCCATTTTTAGACTTAAAACCTTTGTTTTAGTAGTTCTTACTAGTTTTCTATTATTTGTTGAATTTCAAACTTTGTTAAGAAATTTTTATCTGTAGTTTTTTATTGAATGTTATGGTTTATTACTTTCGGTTGCGTCAATTGTGTAGGCTTTCTTGAATTGATCATTATTGATATATTTCAAATAATATCTGAAAATTGGGATGAGGGATATCAATGAGCATAGTTGTTCGTAAGTTACTTACGAATGGCCCATAATGTGTTCGAGTTCAACTATTTTAACAAATTAGTTTCAAACTCGTTTAATAAACGATTCGAGTTTGAGCTTGAATAAGCCCGACCCATTAACTCGATAGTTTACGTATATAGTTCGTAATATTATATATATAATATATTAATATAAATAGGTTTTATAAATATTTTTTATTTAGATATTTTATAGTTATTTTATTTTTGCTATAAAAGTGTAGCATTTCAGGTTTTCTCAAGTTGTATAGTACTTCATATCAATTACCAAGTGTTTCAAAATTTCACTCATCATAAATATCAACTATTTTTTATAATAAAAATTATTATTTGAAGAAATAACTATTATATAATATTTGTTAACTAGCAAATAACTCGTGCCTATGGCATTCCTCAACTAAAATAAAATATGCACATAGTTATGTACTTTCTCCTTCTCTATCGAGTAATGTAATACCGAGAAGCAAAATTTTTATTTTTCTTAATACAACTCTTCAGATATCATCATTCAACGGTCTATAAGAATGTGATGTGATTCAAAAATCAGATGGAAATTTGAGGGAAAGTTTTGGTTTGTAAAAGATTTAAGCTATTCGTTAAAAAATAAAACTCAAATTTCAGTCTGTAGATTTTTGTTTGTAAGAGGGATATTTTTGAAATGTGTTATGTTTTATTATATAGTTATAGTTAACATTATCAATTTAAATTTAAAATTATAATTTAGAAAAGAAACTGACTTCATAAAGACTAATTCTATTCAAATATTTGTAAAAATAAAAAATAATAGATTGATGAACATAAAATTTTAATTAGTTTTATAAAAATAACACAAATAAAAAATAATATTATTATTATTGTCATAATCAATCATATATGCCTTATAAAATAAAACAAATATAGTTAATATAACTCATTTAAATTTATCAGAATTTAAGAAAAATAACTATTCTCGAACCTAATTAATATTTGATCTTTTTTATTTTCAAATTTTAAGAATATTAAGAGTTGTTGATATAAAAAAAACAACCTAATTATTATTTAATTTTTTATTTTTGTTTCTTAATTATTTGTATTTTCAATCTTATAACTAATATAATTGAAATATATAAATTTTATAGCTATATCAAAATTTTAAGCAAGTGGGTCCCCTTTTGGAACTGAAGAGCAAATGAATTTTATTTTTCGGAACCCAAAAAGATAATTCCATTTTGAGAACCCATAAGTTTTTTTTACATTTATAAAAATCATATATTACAATTCTAGTGCTTTTATAGATTAAGAAAAAAAAATAAAGTTCTAGTGTTTTGGGAGTATGAGAAAAAGAAACAAAAGTTTAAAGGGGAAGTTTTGATTTGTAAAAGATCTCAGCTATTCATTGAAGAATAAAATTCAATCTCAACCTTTAAATTTTAGTTTGTAAGAGGAACATTTTTTTAATATGTTATGTAGATAAAATCAATCTTATCTCCTTAAATTTAAAATTAGAATTTAGATAAAAGATCACTTTACAAAAAATAATTTTATTCAAATATTTGTATAATTTAAAAAAAATAGAATGATGAATATAAATTTTTAACTGGTTTTTTAAAAATAACTTAAATAAAAATATTATTATCATTAATTATATGTGTTTTATAAATGAAACAAATATAACCAATATAACTAATTTAAATTTAAAATTTGAATTTAAAAAATAATCTAGTAAGTTTGAGCTTGGCTTGAATTCGATAACTATGAGATGATTCCAACTAAGTACAACAAAATTCTACTTGATCCGACCCATTTACACTTATAATTAAGAATTATATGAACTTTAGACATGGGCTAAAATAGCCATGGCAATGACAAAATTCAGCTAAGGAAAAGCCCACATGTAAAGGTCCATTTTCAAATATATATTGGGCTTACTTCTACGAGTGCTAATTTCCTAGTATAAACAAAAATAAAAGCCTATTATATATATATACTGGAGGGTTGGTGTACACGCAATGCATGGAAAAATTATTTCCTAACATTTTGATAGATATATGTATTTGGATAGATATATATAAGAATAACTATTAAATATGAAAAAAAACTTAATTGTTTTTCAAATTTGAACATGATAATTGAATTTTTAAATTTGAATTTTGCACTTGAAATTTTTGAATTTGAAAATGTTATGAATTAACTTTTATATCTTTATTTTTTAAAAGTAGCATGTGTCTATATATTTAGTTTTAGAAGTATTTTTGTCAATTTAGAAAATAAGAACTTCATCAAAACCTTTGCTTCATAAAAAAAATGAGTTTCACTAAATCTGATTCACCAAATCTGGGTGTTTAGTTCTATAATCGTAATAGATAAAATAAAAAGAGAAAAATACTTCATCTTTTTCCCTCATTTTCTTTCAAATCACTTCTGAATCTTAAATCCATCACGACCACTTACATAATTAAATTGGTTCCAAACAACCAATTAGGTTTTTGATCTTTTTAAATAACTAAATGGAAAATGCTAATGTCTATAATGACCGACCATTATCCGTCGTTGATGGGAGCAACGAAAATCAAAAGTGAAGGTGGAGATTCCTCAAACATGACTGAGTGACTAATGTTAGAGATTTACTGACTAACAATTTGTTTGCTACTAGGAGAAGCGAAGATATATTTATATATTTTCTTCTAGTTTGATTGGTAGGTTTCTAGTGAGAGAAAAAAAGAGATCATCAAAAAAAATTCAACACAATCTCCCTCATTTTCCTTCCACTTTCCTTAACTCTTCACTTTATCTTCCACAAATTCCAAGCAAAGCCTGCATATGTATACATAGATGCCAATTGGGCCAATAAAAATAGATGGCATATAGTTTTCTAGTTTTGGGCCATTAGAATGGGCCTTGGCATTGGATAGGTTTTTAGCCTTTATGATTTGGGATTTTTGGAGGCTGGTCACTATTTATGGACTTATAAGGGTTTTAATCATACCAAAAAAAACTTGTTTATGAATAAGTCACACTTGAAGTAAAAAGACAAAAAAGGATAAAACCGTTTAATCCGAATATCACGCACGCGTATCCGAAAAAATCCTCCGCCTTCTTTCCAAAAGCGAAGAACCGATTCTGAAAACTGCGACTTTCCATCTCCGACTTCTTTCCAAAAGCGAGAAACCGATTCTGCTCCAAAACTGCACTAAAAAATCGCGAATCTCCGATTTCCATCGAAAAAACCAGACCTCCGCAATATAACAGGTACTGCTTTTGGGTTACCAGTACTATGTACCGGTATTGTCTAAGGTTTTCGATACTGTATTCATGTATGTGATACTGTCATCAATAACTGATTCTGTTTACGGTTTACGATTAGCTTTCAATCGCGAGAGTTTGTTATTATGTTTTTGTTTATGGTTTATCAAAGTGATATTGTCAACCATATATCTGGTACTGTCAGTATATTGTTTTTGTGTTTAATGATGCTCTTTGGATACTAGATATATTTGATATTATTATTGCCGGAGCTTTCATTTTATATGTGGTACTGTTAGTAATATATATGTGAACTCTATACGTGGTCCTGTCAAAAATTGCATGTGGTACTGTCAAAAATTGTATATGGTATTGTCAAAATGGCATGTGGTACTGTCAACATTGTGTGTGGTACTGTCAAAATTGTGTGGTAGTGTCAACATTTTAGGTGGTACTATCAAAAATTGTATATGGTACTGTCAACATTTTGGGTGATACTATCACCATTTTGTGTGGTACTGTCAACATTATGGATGATACTGTTAAGAATTTTATGTGGTACTGTTAAAAATTGCATGTGGTACTGTCAATATTGTGGGTGATACTGTCAAAAATTGTATATGGTACTGTTAACATTGTGTGGTACTATCATACAAAATGTTAGCATGCATGTAGAACTTTCTTCTTATAACTGATACTATCTTCCATAAACAATATATATAACTCTAACAAATGATATTAATTTTCAAGTATTGAAGACACACAAATCAAAGATGGTGAACATATAGTACCGTTCCAACCTAATATCAGTCATTAATGAAGTTGAAACCATCAACCTAACAAAAGCTCAGCATGTTTATCTTAAACAAACTCTATTTTTGAATCTCATCGTCAGTATCTTAAGTTCCAAGATGAACAAAGATTATTTGAAGAAAAGCGACGTAGATGTTTAAACAATCATCAAAACATTTGATCCACATTCCAAATCTTTCAACTTAGGTGCACATCAAATTCATATTAGAGAAGAAGAGATACGAACAATGTTTGGAGTAGAAGATGGTGAACAATTCCTAGACATTGGAAAAAAAGCCATCAGAACAACAACTGAGTTTGTCTCAAGAAGATTCCATGGATTACCACGACTTAGAAACCAGAACATATCCGATGCTCTGTGACAGGCTGTTGAGGAGCGGATAACAATCAGAAGATAAGATGTCGCACGGCTTCTCACATTATTTTGTTTGGAAATATTGTTTATCCCTACCAAGGGACATTCATTATCATGGTCTTATATCATGTTTGTTGAAGATTTGGATCAGATGAAACAATACAATTGGAGTGAACATATATTGGACTTCTTATAAAATAGTTTGTGCTCGGCTTCCAGAGGCACTGGTGTTGTAAACTGCATTATGATGTTACCGGTAACCGTTTCATATCAAATTATATATTTTATTTTGGTACTGTCTTAGTAAATCCATTCAACTAATGCACCATAACAAATTGCATGTGGTACTATTGAAATTGAATACATTACTGTCGAAATTACATGTAGTACTGTCAAAATCATTTGTGGTACTGTCAAAATTATATATGAAACTGTCGAAATTGTATCTAATACTGTCAATATTATGAGTGGTACTGTCAAAAATAGTATGTGGTATTGTCTTAAGAAATTCATTCAACTAATGTACCTTAACAAATTATGCAGTATTGGATCTGCGAGCACACCACCCTAGTCCAACAAGCACAAAAGACTCGGATACCTAGATACATTGTGTGGGATCTAAAGATATTGTCCAATGCATTGAAAAATACAAAACTCAACAAGTTGAAGCAAGATCAAGTACTATTTCTGATTAAATAAATCATACAACATTGAACAATATATTCATTCACATACTAATGAATTCTGTAATTTATAAACAATATATCAGGTAATATGTCATGAAGAAAAAGAACCTGAAACAAAGGAAGAAAGTAACAAAGATTCAGAAGAAAAAGAACTTGAAACAATCAGCAAAACAACTGAAAATGCTGAGTGACGATGATTTGCTCATTTCTGATGTTCTTAACAAGTTGAAGTCAAACATACAACCTCTCAAAACAACAACAAAAGGTATATGGTACTGTTGCTCAAGATGAACCAAAAAATTCTGAACACGATCAATTTGGTACTGTTCCCTCAGCATTTGCTGATGAACCATCCTCACTGGGTGACCCAACTGGAAGGGCTGGAACTGCTTTAGAAATAGTACCAGCGATAATACTAGACATACTGCCAGCTAAATTACCAGAAGAGGATGTTGGAACAACAATACCGGTTGAACAACAAACTAATCCGGTGACCTCAGTTTTGGCAAGTTTGAACCACGAACAAATACACGAGCTTGAGTAACAACTCAGGGAAAAAGAGGATAGGATTGCTTCATTGGAACAACAAATCAGGGAAAAGGATGACAATATCACACAACTAATCCTTCAAAATGAAGATCTCAACTTCTAAAACTCAAAACTGAAGGCAGAACTTGATAGCATTAATGCAACAGTTGAATTATTGAGAGTTGACTTTTACGAAGCTAGTGTCCATGAAATAACAGAACAAGCCAAAGGCTTATCAGATACCAAGGACCAAGCTTCAATGTACAAGAGGCTTAAGGGGAAAACATGCCAAAAGAAAAGAGATCCCTAGTTCATATACAGTGACAAGAAAAAGGTTACAAAAAAACAAAAGACAGCCACTCCAGCAGCTGACATCGAATATTAAGAATCCGATGTCGTAGACGTTGATCTTCTACAACTGTCTAAAACTGAATCACGAATGCCCAATGGACCTTCAACCAAGCAGATCATTGTAACTTTTGAAGAAAACACACATCTTTTAAATTTAGAAAAAAAACGAATCCGAGAACTCATTGATAATCAAGGCCAAGCGTAAGATACGATTTAACTCTATTTTTTAATATTACTTGTCCAGTATATTAATTGTCCATATATGTGGTACTGTCATTGTTATATGTGGTACTGTCAACCATATACCTGGTACTGTCAAAAGTACTGGTACTGTTATGCGAGATAGTACTGGTACGGTGGGGAACTGTGTTCTAACTGCCGTCAAATACATCAATCGATACATAACATACCCCAGCCATATGAGCCAATATCATCATATTTTTAAAATCAACTGTCAATGTTATATGTGGTACTGTCAACCATATACCTGGTACTGTCAAAAGTTTGTGTGGTACTGTCATTGTTATACCTGGTACTGTCAAAATTATAGTTGGTACTGTAATTGTTTTCCTTTTTTACATGGTACTGTTTACAATAAATGGTACTTTTGTTTATTTATCTGGTACTGTTAACAACTAGTCAACTCATCTTGTTTTTATTTTTTATTTTTAGCTAATCTTATTTACATCTCATTGTATACACTCAACACAGTACAACTGTTTTTGCTATACCAAATCAACCGCAATTCATGATTACCATTAAAGATATCAACAGCCTCATAACAAATGACAGTATAGCCAATATAGTACGTATATATGATTCATTGATTTCTTCTACGGTAATAGTAAAATATTTTAAATATTTCTTACCATCAAAAAATTAGTAAGTGATTTACTAATAAAACTATTTGCCAAGGTTATTGACTGTCATGTGCAGTATCTAGAATCAAGTCAACAGGAATCAACTCATAGCACTTTCCCCAATAGATGCCTCTACTTCAACAGCTTGTGTTGGGTAAAACATATTAATTTCTTGTTCACATATTTATTTAACGTAACTGTCAAAAAAAAAAAAGTTGACAATATGCAATTTTAATTATTACAGACATTTGTCGTATTTGAGAAACATCATGTAGCTCGACTAAGTGAAATTGATCAAAAGCTGCAATTAGCTGATTCATCTTCTTGTATTTCCTTTGAATACAAGTAGAACCATAATACCTGCTAATCCCAACCACTGGACTCCACTCGTATTGGATAGAGACACGTAGACATGGGCACATTATAACTCCATGAAACCACGTAGAGCAAATGTTAAAGATTTGTATTTTCAGGATGCAAATAAAGTGGTAAGATTTGGTGTGTAAATTTTATACATAATTTGGTTGGTGCTATTTTCTGCTGTTTGTTTAAAACTGTATCGGTACTGTTTGTTACAACTGGTACTGTTTTCACATTTTGATTATTAATTGTCACATTATATCAGAAAGAGTATGTGGAGTCCAAGCTCAAAGATCAATATCTAAATGATCCAATCACAAAGAACATCCAACACACCATCACAGAATTCGAATACACAATGGTTTCTGCATCAAATTGTCCACAATAAGGATCTGGAACGTAGGCACATCCTCTTATCTTCATGCATATTATCAAACACCTTTAACTAAATTCTTACAACCGACAAAATCTTGAATGCAGTGTTGACTACAACGTATTTGTATGTTACATAATGCAATGCTTGTCAACTGGTGAGTCAATTGATGCGACCTGTCAGAAGAAGCAATACAAGCTTATCGAGCAAGGATGATATCACAATTTCTTTCCATTAGTGATGTACAAACATAATGATTGTAATGAACATAGTATAAGTGAATAGTTTGTTTACATTGTGTTGACTCTTTGTAACAACATACTTGTATATTCAACTTTTTTTTTTAATAGTAGTCATGATGACATTATTACTGAATGGTGATGTTTTTACAAGAGCGTTCATTTTATACATAACAGTACCACATATAATTTTGATAGTACCAACATGGTACTGTCAACGTTACACATGGTACTATCAAAACTGTAACTGGTACTATCAAAATGGTATGTGGTACTGTCAACATTACACATGGTACTGTCAATAATTTTATGTGGTACTGTCAAAAACTATTACTGGTACTGTCGAAATGGCATGTGGTACTGTCAACTATATATATGGTAATGATACCAATGAATCAACATGAAAAAATAAAAAATAGCTAAAAAATAACATTCACATGAATTGATTGAAACATTCTCATTATTAATTCAAAAAATAACACCATTTTGCACTGAAAAATTCTGGGTAAAAACAAGAAAAAATAAAAATCAACTCAACGGCTCTTTGCAAGTCTTCTTGTTATGAGGGCCAAGGCGACCACAATGACCACAACAAATTCTTCGCACAAGCTCACTCGTTGATCTAATCCTACGCTTCTTTGGCCTTCCAGCAGATCTCCTTGTCAATGGAGGTAATATCAAACAACTATCAGAATCTTCAAATTCTTGTATTTAATTGTCGGTATCGGAACAATCACACCTTCATATGACAACCTGCACTTATCCATATGAAAGTACTCATCAATAAATTCACTTAAAGGTCTACTAATCCTCCCAATAGCAGCCAATTCATGAAAGCAAGAAAAACCAGAAATTTGCCAATCATAACAAGGACATGTTCTATTCAAAAATCAGTAGTTGTCGTTAGATTAGAAAATACTTCATAAACAGTATCTGAACACATCTTAACACTCCATGTTCTACCAGCATCAACAAGCAAAACA
>QLOD02000010.1:14371257-14394479 GCA_003260245.2 Sideroxylon spinosum | reverse complement strand
ATTACTAAGAGGAATGTAGATATATTGGTTTATAATATTCCAAAAACCTTTCTGCAAGTTGAGACCAGACTTGTCTATTTGACTTATTTTGTACTTTATGTTTCCTGATGTTTTAACTGATGTTGTATCTTGTGAATGCAGGGGAAATGTTAGTAGGACCTGCGAAAGCATTTTTCATGGATGAAATATCGACAGGGTTGGACAGTTCAACCACTTATCAGATCATCAAGTTCATGAGACAGATGGTTCATATAATGGATGTGACCATGGTAATCGCACTCCTTCAGCCAGCTCCTGAGACATTCGATCTCTTTGATGATGTTATCCTACTCTCGGAAGGTCAGATTGTGTATCAAGGTCCCCGGGAGAACATTCTTGAGTTCTTTGAATTTATGGGGTTCAAATGCCCAGAAAGAAAAGGAGTTGCTGATTTTCTGCAAGAAGTAACTTCCAACAAGGACCAAGAACAATATTGGTTTAGAAAAGACCAACCTTACAGATACATCTCAGTTCCTGAGTTTGCAAGGTCCTTCAACTCTTTCCACATAGGTCAAAAAATCTCTGATGAGCTTAGAGTTCCGTATGACAAGTCCAAAGCCCACCCAGCAGCGTTGGTGACTGAAAAGTATGGCATCTCCAATCGGGAACTCTTCAGGGCGTGCTTCTCGAGAGAATGGCTACTGATGAAGCGCAACTCTTTCGTTTACATATTCAAAACTAGCCAGATAACGTTGATGGCAATAATTTCGTTGACTGTCTTCTTAAGAACGGAAATGAAAACTGGAAAAACAGAAGACTCTGCAAGATTCTGGGGAGCACTATTTTTCAGTCTTATCAATGTGATGTTCAACGGAATGGCAGAGCTTCCGATGACAGTCATGAGGCTTCCTGTGTTCTTTAAACAGAGGGATTCCTTGTTCTACCCTGGATGGGCATATGGCTTGCCAATTTGGGTACTGCGAATTCCCATTTCCCTGTTAGAATCTGGGATATGGATAACTCTTACCTATTACACAATTGGATTCGCGCCAGGCATTCACAGGTAAGTTCCAAGAGAATTTATTGGATAAAAAAAATTTTGTGGAGCCGGAAGACTTGTTATTAT
This sequence comes from Sideroxylon spinosum, assembly GCA_003260245.2. Lineage (NCBI taxonomy): Eukaryota > Viridiplantae > Streptophyta > Magnoliopsida > Ericales > Sapotaceae > Sideroxylon > Sideroxylon spinosum. The sequence continues at coordinate 14,393,374 of QLOD02000010.1, read as the reverse complement.
ATCCCTTATTTTACATTTCTTCAACATGTTCCAGGTTCTTGAAGCAGTTACTGGCTTTCCTCGGTGTACATCAGATGGCTCTCTCTTTGTTCCGTTTCATTGGTGCACTTGGAAGAACTGAAGTTGTTGCAAACACACTTGGTACCTTCGCCTTGTTATTGGTTTTCGTGCTTGGAGGCATCATTGTGTCTAAAGGTTTGGAATCCATCTCTTCTCCCACTGCTAAATTTTCTTGTTACTGGAGACTAAGTGGGCTGCTTCGTACGCACTTCAGCGTTCTATTCTAATGAGTGGTATTCTGCAGATGACATTAAACCATGGATGATTTGGGGCTTTTATATTTCTCCTATGATGTACGGACAAAATGCCATTGCCATCAACGAATTTCTGTCGGATCGATGGAGTGCAGTAAGTTCTATATATATATATCAACTCTTTTGCAGCAAATTTTGACATTCATTTTCCAGAATGCCATAACAAAAATTTCATTTTCAATTCTTGGGAATGGCAGGTACCCAGTAACTCTCCCCAGCCTACAGTTGGAAGGGCCATCCTCAGAGAAAGAGGCTTCTTTTTGCATGAATATTGGTACTGGATTTGTGTAGGAGCACTTTTTGGTTTTTCGCTGCTTCTCAATACTTTTTTCATTGCAGCGCTGACATTTTTAAAACGTAAGTCAATGTTTCTCACTTTTTTATTTTAAATATGTTAGCTGTGGTGAGTTAAAATCTCTATTTTCTGATTTTTATTGTCTTCCAAAATCAATCTCAGCCTTGGGAGATTCTAAACCCATAATCTCGGATGAGGATGATCAGAGTAACAACAGGCAGCAACGTACTTCCAATGGTGAAGGTTTGTGATTCCTTTAACTTCTGCTTTCTGCAGAGCATTCTTTAACCATGCATTTTGGCTGCTTCTGTATTAATGGATTATTTAAAATCAAAGGATTTGGTGGGAGAATTGTTCAAATATAACTTTGTTTGTTTGGAGAGGGATTTGATCATGTATTTGAATATTTTGAAATGATAGATATGAAATCGCCAAAAATAAAAAATAAAAATAAAAAAAAATTAGCTATTTGAAATTCTTTATAATAGCGACTCCATTATTTTAGCAAGTCGTAGCAACATTACTTTTGTAATAATCATTAGAAATATTTTATCTATTATTACATAAAGTAACTCCCGCTCTTGTATATTTAATACAACTTAATCTCAAATGGATTGATTTGAAATCGCTAGATTTCCTAATGGATATTCACCATCATAAGACAACATAGGGAAAAAAATAAAATAAAAAAATCAGTCATTTGACTTAGTGTAGCCAATATTGTTATGCTATTGTATTTAGTAATCTAATGTTGTGACAATAATTGCAGGTACTGTTATGACTGTGAGAAATCCTCAAGGGAACACTCAAGAAAGAAGGGGGATGGTTTTGCCTTTCAAGCCCCTTTCCCTTGCATTCAACCATGTGAATTACTATGTGGATATGCCTCCGGTAAGTGTCTTTTACTAAGCACTTAAATTTTAGATTAAATATCATCAATTGCTCATGTGGTTGTATTAGTGTCTTCTGCTTAGGACTCACATCTGGCTGGTTGTATAGTTCTTCAACCAGACTACTTGCGTTACAAACTTGATCTAACTGTATTTGGTTTCTTTGCACCAGGAAATGAAGAGCCAGGGAGTGGATGAAAGCCGCCTGCAACTTTTACGGGATGTTAGTGGTTCTTTCAGGCCAGGTATTTTGACAGCTTTGGTTGGTGTCAGTGGTGCCGGAAAGAGCACATTGATGGACGTATTAGCAGGAAGGAAGACCGGAGGGTATATTGAAGGAACCATAAGCATTTCAGGCTACCCCAAGAACCAACAAACGTTCACTAGAGTCAGTGGCTATTGTGAGCAGAACGACATCCATTCGCCTTACGTTACCGTTTATGAATCTCTCTTATACTCTGCCTGGCTGCGTCTTTCTACTGATGTGAGCTCCGAACAAAGAAAGGTACAAAATGAATATTCAATGGAGCCTGCCATTCTAACATTTCAACTATATTATCTTTGATTGCATGTAATTGAAATTTTTTTAATTTTTGTTTCTTTTTTGTAGGCGTTTGTGGAGGAAGTGACAGAGCTCGTTGAGCTCAATCCACTGAGAAATGCTCTAGTTGGACTTCCAGGAGTAAATGGCCTTTCAACAGAACAGAGGAAGAGGCTTACCATAGCTGTTGAGTTGGTTGCTAATCCCTCCATTATCTTTATGGATGAGCCCACATCAGGCCTTGACGCAAGAGCTGCTGCAATTGTCATGCGCACGGTGAGGAACACAGTAGATACGGGACGAACTGTTGTCTGCACAATTCACCAACCGAGCATTGATATTTTTGAGGCTTTTGATGAGGTATATATAATATATCAACTTATCTATTGCATTTTGATACATGCATTTATATGTATATTGCATATGAAGTTTGTCATTTTATTATTTACTCTAATGGACTAACATTTTTCTTGAATTTGTTGCTTTCAGTTGTTGTTGATGAAGAGAGGAGGGCAAGTGATATATACTGGACCTCTTGGTCGCCAATCTCACAGGCTTGTTGAATATTTTGAGGTGAGTTTTCTTTTCTGTTCTTTTATTTTACACATTACCTAGTTTCAATTCAAACCACATAAATATAAAAATAAAAAATAAAAAAAATCAATAATTAATCTAATTTTTTGATGCATGCTTTACTCTTTTTGCAGGCTATCCCCGGTGTTCCTAAGATCAAAGACGGTTACAATCCTGCAACATGGATGTTGGAGGTTAGCTCTTCGGCAACTGAGAATCAACTTGGTGTTGACTTTGCAGACATTTATGCCAATTCTGACCTCTATCAGTAAGTTGTACAACATTGTGTCGGTTTGTTTTGGATTTACAGTACCATATTAGTGCCTCTACGTACAAAATAAAGTTTAAAAGTCGGGTTGGATCAGTTTGAATTGATAAATATACTAACTCGATAACTAAACAAAAGTAATTGGGTCAACAATTTCTAAACCTAGAAACGAAACCAATCTTTGTTTTTTAAATCTAACCCAACCCAAACTGATCGGAAAGCTTTGTTTTTTTTATTCTTTTGGGCTTTTTGTGCACCCCTACTTAACATTGTGTGTTCGTCCCATCTTTTTTTTTTTTTTTCAGGAGAAATCAGGAGCTTATCACGGAGTTAAGCACTCCAGCACCAGGTTCTCAGGACCTTCATTTCCCAACACGATATTCACAATCATTTCTAACACAATGCAAAGCTTGTTTCTTCAAACAGCACTGGTCTTACTGGAGGAACTCGCAGTATAATGCTATCAGATTTTTCGTGACAATAATCGTTGGTGTAATATTTGGTGTCATATTCTGGGGCAAAGGAGACCAAGTGTAAGTCTAAAATTCTTTATGAATGACTGAGGTATTTATTATTCTTAGGTGGCGGCAACACTAAAATGAATGTCCGATTTTGTGTGTTTGTGTGTATGTTCAACAGTTCGACACGACAAGACTTGTTTAACTTGCTTGGAGCTACCTATGCTGCGGTGTTTTTCCTTGGGGCCGGCAATGCCTCTTCAGTGCAATCTGTGGTGTCAGTTGAGAGAACAGTTTTCTACCGTGAACGAGCTGCAGGAATGTATTCAGAGTTACCATACGCGTTTGCTCAGGTAAACAGAACTGTCACTTTGATGCTCTCGTGAATAGATATGCATATTTATATGTACCTCACATTGAATATGTTAACCCGGTACTTTTCAGGTGGCTGTAGAAACCATTTACGTTGCAATCCAGACCATTATTTATGCCCTACTTCTCTACTCGATGATTGGTTATGAATGGAAAGCAGAGAAGTTCTTTTATTTCTACTACTTCATATTCATGTGCTTCACCTACTTCTCCATGTATGGGATGATGGTTGTTGCGTTAACACCAGGCCATCAGATTGCGTCCATTGTCATGACTTTCTTCCTCAACTTCTGGAACTTATTTGCCGGTTTCCTCCTCCCCAGGCCGGTATGTATCTAATTTAAAAATAAATAAATAAATAAATAAATACAATCAACTATTATTTAAAAAAAATTGTATCATTAACATTACTGATCTATGATGAAACTGACACACACACACACACACACATGTATATCTGCAGCTTATCCCAGTTTGGTGGAGATGGTACTACTGGTGCTCTCCAGTTGCTTGGACAATCTATGGAGTTATCACATCTCAACTCGGCGACAAAAAGACCCCACTTATAATACCCGACCAAGATACACCGACGGCATTGAATGAATTCCTTAAAGATTACAGTGGTTATGATCATGACTTCCTAGTACCTGTTGCTCTTGCCCATCTTGGTTGGGTCCTCCTCTTCTTCTTGGTCTTTGCTTATGGCATTAAGTTCCTCAACTTCCAGAGGAGATAGAGAAGCTTCATTCACTCCATTCTGAAGACTATTTATGTTTTAGATTATCTCAATGTAAGGATAAATATATATAGCGTGTATTATTTTTTGTTAATCCGTGGAGAAAAGAAACTGTTAGCTTTTTTCCCCTACGATCCTTGGTTTTCACTCTTGATTTTTTGGAACTTTTACGATTTGCTGAAGTAAATTGATGTTTGTAAACTAAAATCAACACAGAGTTTTCCCATTTCGTTTCTTGACGCCAAATGCGTACTTTCTATAATGAGAAGAATGCAAGCAACAAACTTCAAATCAAATGAGGATTAATGTGATCGGCATAATTTTTCTTACATTATTATTGCTGATTAGGTTGCACATTGTCTCACTCTCTCGAAATTTGGGAGACTACTCTTTAAATTTAAATTATGGAAATGATCAATACAATTCTTCATTAGTTTCTTCCAATCCACATTTCTCTTTTTTATTAAGTTGTAAATTAATAGAGGAGTGCAAATATTTATACTCTTGAATTATTGCTTACTAATAATTTATGCACATGATCCTGAAATAATTTAGTATTATAGAGTTGTAAAACGAATTAAATTTCGCCTAATTTGAGATCTATTTACTGTGTAAATAATTCTAATAGTTGCAAATTTAATTAATTTTTTTAAGCTCAGCTCAATCAGTTTACGTGTAACAATATAGTAAGGAATTTTGTAAATTTCTACTGCATCAGATGGGGGAAGATTCAATAGAACAGCTGTCTATGATTTCCTCAAAAAAAAAAATATATATATATATATATTTAACAATACCATTCAAAAGTTGCTACTTTGGAGTTCAATAGACAAAATTATTTACACCAAACTGTGACTATTTATATTACCCATATTGAAAATGGCAATTATTGGTGTGTTTGAGCGATATGTTCAACTTCTAGCTATTTACATTTTGAGCTTTTTCTTTCTCTCTTTTAGTTCGTCACATTGTATTTGAATAAATTTTTTTTACAATAAATGGAAGTGAAATGAAATCACTTCAATATTCTTAGTTTTTATGATTAATCAAATAGAAAACTAGTTTCTTAACAAATATATTCAATTTTTTATTTTTCTAATTTAATTTAAAAAATAAAATAAATTTCACGTCTTACATTTCATTTCACTTCATTTCACTTTCTTATCTTTTCCTTTCTCTCAACAAATTAATTTTTACACACAATATATATATCTTTGCCTACATTTTAAGTTTCATTTCATCCTCTCTTTTATTTTATTTTCTTTTGTTTTTTATTTTTTTATTTGCTGATTGGGGTGTCCAAATCAATTTGCGTAAACCTTGAATTAATATTTAGAATTTTGAAATCAACGATTAGATAAATCTTGAGTGATCTTGAAAAGACTAGAGTGGTGATCTTGAAGAATAATTTAAGATGTGATAAGCATGTTTCACTTTTGTTATTAAATTTCCTTTGTAGCAAGTATATAAAAATTATAATTTTCTAGATTTATTAACATAGTGTTACTTACTTTACCTCTCAAAAAGGAGTATTTTTTTCATGAGTGATCCTAAAAAGACTAAAGTGGTAATCTTGAAGAATAATTTAAGACACAATAAGTATGTTTTACTTTTGTTATTAAGTTTACTTTTAGCAACTACATAAAAATTGTAATTTTCTAGATTTATTAACATGGTGTCATTTACTTTACCTCTCATAAAGAAGGATTTTTTTTTCCTTGAGCAATTCATTTTTAACCTCAAATAGGCACCTAATTTTTATTAGTATTATGTGTCATTAAAAGCCAAATATATATACACACTTGTTAGTAATAATCTTATCAAACCTTTTGTACTCATCTACCATGCATTGATTTTTTGCAATGTGCTACTTCAGTTGTAAGGATGTGAGTAGGATTAACTGTAAAGTTATCAGGTAGAAGTTAGAGACATCGGGCAGTCGTCAGAAGAGTTATACGGATCAAAAGAGAAAACCCTTGGAATTTCAAGTGGGAGACTGTGTATTTCTGAAAGTGTCACCATGAAAAGGACAATTCAAATTTGGCAGACGAAGAAAATCATCTCCAAGATATATTGGTCCGTTTGAGATCTTGGCAAAAGTTGGAGAAGTTGCTTATAAGTTGGTGTTACCACTACAATTATCTGGAGAACATGAGGTTTTCCATGTTTCTATGCTATGCCAAGTATATTCCAAACCCAACTCATGTGCTGGATTGGAGAGAGTTGGAAGTAGACTCCAATATGACATATGAAATAAGACCAGTTCAAATTTTGGATTCTAGATACTAAGTGCTTCGAGGCAAGACAATTCCATTGGTTTCAGTATTATGGAAACATCATGCATTGAAAAGTGTACCTGGGAATGTGAATCCGAGATGCGGGAACAACATCCACAGTTATTTACTTAGGCTATGTTATGTAATAAATTTTAGGGCCGAAATGTTTATAAGGAGGGAAGAATGTAATATCCCAGTTTTTCATATTAATCTAAGTGGATGATTTTAACAAGTTTAAGGTGTGTTAATGTGTTAATTTGATTAATTTGGGTCATTAGGGATGTAATTGGTTGAAAACTTAGAAGTATGGGACTTGATTCTTGGACTTAGCCATTTTTGGCCCACAAGAAGCTAAAGGGCGCCCATGGCCACTGAGGGGCACCCATGTCTTTTCTAAGGGGTGCCCATGGCCATTGTAGGGCGGCCATGAATATGTGAGGGGTGCCCATGATGATCAATAATTTGTTCATCCAATTTTCTTTCTCTCAATCACTCAATGGTCACCTCCATGTTAGCCTATGGCTAGAATAGAGAGTAGGGGAAGGTTGTGGGGACCTATAGCATGCTTAGAGACCAAGCCAAGCATGTGCATATGAAGTTATGTGAGAGGAGAGAGAGAGATGGTGGGTGTTGGGAGAAAAGAACATGGAGAGTTGGAGAGGAAGAAAGAAACTAAGAAATTTATCAAAGGGTGAGGAGAATGATCAACTCAAAGTTTGGACCCTGGAACCAGGTGTTCAAAGCTTGAGGTAGGGATTTCTAGCCTCGTATTAGCATATATAAGATGTAAGGAGTTAGAAAATGTCATTATGATGGTTAATTAAGAAATTGGAATTATGAGAATGTGATTTAAGCAGTGTAATATAGTTGAATATGTGAATGTGTAGTTTGAAACCAATGCTTTTGTTTTGATATAATGGGTGAATTAAAATTTGTTTTGATTGACTTCTTAGAGTCTTTTAGACCCTAACCAACACATAGAAGCAAGGTTTAGATAAGTGTGAGACATAAAAACTTGAACTATAGCTCAGACCAAAATAGAGACCCATTTTGTACACAGAAGGGTGCCCATGGTCTTCTGTGGGGTGCCTATGGCCATTGAGGGGTGCCCATGGGTCTTTGTGGGATGCCCGTGCCCTCTGAGGTGCACCCATGGTCCATGTGCAGCACCTATGGCCGTTTGTTCAGAACAAGTGTTGCTTTCTTGCATAGAAACTTGTATTTTTTATATCTTAAACCTTATGATACTGAAAGACTAACCTAGAGTGATTAAATATGTGAAAAACATATGGATTAAGGTTGGAAAAACAGCACTTTGATAGAGTGATTAGTTCTTAAGACATGTTTGTTTAGTATTGTCTTAATGTTAGCTTATGTGCTTCCACCCTATACTTGATATGTGTTTCATGTTGAATTGTGGTAAACTTGCCAATGCATATTATATGATGTTTGAATTAAAATAATATGAAAGCGGGTTAAGGAAATGGGAAAATGTTGTAATAAAGTGATAATTATTGCAAGATTAAATTGAACTGAGATTGTTATATTGCTTATTATGAGGACATCATTTGTCACGTGGTTGAATGAGATGATGATATGAATATAATTTTGTAGATGAGGATGATAAGTAGTAAATAGGAAATGTAAATAATATTGAAACACGGGAATGGTGAGTATAAGAAAATAGGAAGGGTAATATATTGCTTATTATGAGGATGTCATTTGTCACGTGGTTGAATGAGATGATGACGTGAATATAGTTTTGTAGATGAGGATGAACAGTAGTAAAGAGGAAATGCAAATGATACTGAAACACGAGGATGGTGGATTTAAGAAAATAGGAAAGGTACGGAGATTACCCTATGGTTGAAAGATCCAAAACCTACACAGGGATTGGTGTTCATGTTAGTAGGTTAGTAGCCTACAACATGACATGTGAGGTGTCTAATTGTAATCCTTAATGACAACGTAAATTAAGGTTGATTATGGCCTTTAACGACGACATTGGATGTGCCCAACCTTGTAAATTAAATGAAAATAGAACATGGATAAGAATGATTATGATAAGTATGCTAAAGGAAACGATACTTGAATAAAGTGTTGAGATTTTTGACATTGATCATGGTATGTGTTTTATATGTGGTTGATTTTGATTTTGGTATTATGATGCTTATATATATATGAAATTGGATTTTGTTTAGTATTGTTGCATGAATATTAATGTTGTTTACATTGTTTCTTTACATATTATACATGCTTTTATAATAATTCGTGGGCATAACTGGATTCGTGCCCACGTCTCTACGACTTTGTTGCAAGAATGGATCCTAAGAACTATGTGAGCATTTGGTGGGATTAGAAGTGCAAAAGCTGTTCCAGACATTACATTATAAATTCCATAAGTTAAATTTTATTTGGGATTGTAATATTATTTAAATTTATAAATTTATTCAATTGGGTTGTAATGGCCATAAGGCCTATGTTTATGTATTATTATGGGATGTATTAGAGCACGATAGCCTGGCAATAACTGAGGCTTAGTTTGTATTATTTTATTATCTTATGTGGTTGTTACTCCAGGGTTGTCATGTTACTCTGATCAGGATATGGTTATTAGTGCATGGTTTATATGCTACTCATTCACCCCTCGAGTCATGAAATTCGGTACATGACAATATAGAAGTCCTTTTTGCTCCCCAAGTAAGCTATAGTGCCCTACACCTTCCCTCTACCCCCTATTCTAATCAAAGAAGTGGCCCTTAGCTGTATAAGCTAGAACCATGTCAATCTATTATTTTGCTAAACTGGTCAGGTGCCCGTCCCTTTAACTAGGACGCCCCTTGAATATCCCGAGTCAAAAAGGTCAAATTGTAGGTTGTTTGGCCCATTACTCCTAAAATGTTTAACCCTAAGCCATCCCTAATAACTTATATGGCTTAAATAACATATTATCACACCCAAAATGTGTTTAAAACCACAGGTTTATATCAATACGAAAGTCTAGGATATTACATTCTCCTCTCTTATCAAAATTCATCCTCGAAATTTAATACAACCAGCGCAAACATAATTTTAGGAAAGTAATTACAAATATCTTTTTTGCATATGAAACCCACACTTCCAAGCAGACTTTTCAATATCATGATGCTTCTCTTATGTACAAGATTTAAAAATCCACCCATTAAATAATACTCAAATCATTTCACAAATCAATGAATCAGAAAATTTAGAACATAGTATTTATGCTTCCATTGTGCCACTTTGATCTGATAACTAACTCAATGGCTCTTTAAAATAGTTTGTAATAAATACCCCTATAATAATGGTAGAGTAAGGGGTGGCCCTAAAGCGGAATTGACCGGTGCTACTTCTAAATCCTTTATCGCACAACACCAAACCTTAACCCTTAACCCATATTGTGTTCATTATGGCCGCACTCAATTTATGTATGTTTGTTTTCCCAACTATAAGAGGTGGTCGTAGTTTAATCTAGGTAAGTCCTAGGTCATCTCCACAGGAAGCAAGTGTGTGATTGGTGTTGGAAAAACTTGTTTTGTAAACACTTGCAAAGAATAAAAATAAATAAAAAATAAAATCAATTTTTTGAAGTTTTTGAAATTGGGTTTGAACTAATGTTTAAAATCAAACTTTAATTTAAATTTAAAACACCAATGAAAGATACAATTCAGGTTTTGTGAATTACTTTCAGACAAAAACGCTTGGTTTTAACCTATTCTTGTAATGAATTAGAAGAGATAGATCTGAATATGTGTAACTCAACCTATATCATCTACGCATGTAGTGCTAGGTCAGAAGATTTAACTTGAAAATCTTTTTCGTAAAACAAATGTTGAACTAGGGTTTTAAAATCAAGTTCGAAGTCACCGGGACATTGAATCGAAGGTTTGGTTTGCAAGAGGATTAACTTGAAACCAAGAAACCGACTATAACACGGGTGATTTGTTTTCTAGGGTTAAACCTAGATTCAACGAGTTTTACAATTGAATCAAAAATATATTACTTTAAAAATGCATATTATTTGAATCTATCTATTTCTTTTCCAATACATTCGTAGGTTAAAACCAAGATAAATTTACCCTAGCATTTTAGAATCGTAAACAAAACTATATGAAAAAGAACAAACATCCATTCTAAAGTCAAAATAGAAAAGAAGTGAAGATAAAGTATATGTGAAGGTTGTACAACAGTTATAAAGCAAGTACGAAGAAGAAAGAACGGAAATGAAATACTTTCAATTGAAATAAGTGTAAAAGAAATCACTTATGCATAAACCCTAGAAGAGAGAATAGGAAAAATCACCATACAAAAGCGTAATGAAAAACTCTACGGTTGAAAATGTAATGTAAAAACTCTAAATGACGGGTAGCACGGATTCCCAAAACAATCCCCTTAAGGTTCTATTTCTAGAGCCCTCTAAAAAACCTTAAAAAATTACGAAATGGAACCTAAGTTTCCTAGTGGTCCGGACCACCCGAGGCTATGGTCCGGACCACAGTGTGTTACATCTTCAAAATAATGGAGCAATGGTCCGGACCACCCATGCTACGGTCCGGACCACAGTGTGTTGTCATATCTGTACTTTATTGTAATGGTCCGGACTGGCTGGGAGATGGTCTGGACCGTCCCTTCTCCGACCTCATGCTTCGTTTTTCTCTTCTTATTCTTGCGATAGTTCGAGTAGGGGCTCTTTATGTGGACACTGAGGGCTCGTTGTTGTTGTTTTCCTCATCTTCATCACTGTTTATCACGATTATTTCCTTATATTTCTTGCATTGAAGAGAATAGAACAAATAAGTTACAAAAATTAACAAAACTTGTAAATTTATTAAACAATGCATGCTTCTAATGGTAAGTTATAGAGTTTATAATTACACTTTTCAAGTGCAATCATACTCCCTAACTTAAACATTGCTAGGTCCTAGCAATGACTTTATTAAAATGACTGCAAACTATTACCTATTTATCTTTTCGTTGGAAACACGACTACACTTAGCTACGTGTAGCAAGCCTTTTAAACCCGTAGGTAACCCCTAGTGGAGAAGCGAAGTCTCGTGAGGGTTTGCAGTGAATCTACCACAAAATTCTATGGCTTGGTATTAAGATGTCAAAAAGTGATTAAGATAAAAAGTGACTCAGGTTGAAGCCCAACAAGTCAGAAAACCCAAATATCATGTGTAATTCTTAAATGCTAAGCATAAATGCATGACTATCAAGATAGGAAAAGCATGTATGCAAAATTGTTTCATTCATTCAACAAGGTTGTAAGAGCATAAATGGAGCTATGTTTTGACTTCAAATACTCACAAGGTACCACTCATAGAAAAAAGTTCACTCATCAAGGGTTCACACATACCTATTAGCATAAGATGCTATCCACTAACACACAACCTCACAAATAAGTGAATGAACTAAATTGAAATTCAAAGTGGACAGCTCATAACAATATTTTATTGCATGTGTAAGAGACCATACCACACAAACTACACAAGACCATTACATGCACCATACAAGAGTTGCTTGCTTAGAATCCGCTAGGTCTTTATTTCGGTTGTAACTTGGCCATGGGTTATAGTTAGCAATGAAAGTTATGGAAATCAAAGCACAAATCTTAGGATAGAAATGTTCAAGTGCACACAAGTCCCAATCTACCCAATTCCTTTTATAACCCAACCGATAATATGAAGCTTATTCACGAACTTACAAACTACTCATGGGATCTTTTCAAATATGACAATGTAATGCACAAGTCCTATAATTCCACAAGTAAGGAGAAATGAGAATTTTTTTTATTTTTTTATTTTGAAATAAGGTATACATCAACTAAATTTTCCACTCCAAATTTCCTCTTAATATGCTCTTAGAAGTTTCCATTCCGAACTCAAGCTCACATCATTGACATTGAGGCACTTCCACAACCTAAGACATGTGAGGGTGAGGCTTAAAGTGTGTGAATGGGCTTAAGGGATAATATATGAAGTTGAACCAAGAAATGAAATATATCACACACTTTATTAAAAGGTTTCAAGTTGGTTCCTAGGATAATTGATAGTCAAGAAAGGACAATAAGGCACAAAATAGCAAAGAGGGCCTAGCATCACATTCTAAGCTCACAACAACTCATATTATGCCAAGTGAAACTAATACAGGTGTATGTGATGCAATTAGTGCATTGAAGCCAAAATGGAGAATAAAAGAGCTGTGATTATGTGTAACCTCTCAGGAAAAGAATAATAAGTTCAAAAGCTCACCATTAAGGGGTATAAGTCTCCACCTAGTCCAAGAATGCTCAATTAACAAATGTTAAATAAAATCTACTCCTAAGCACATAAGCTCTTCTCTATGATCGTAAAAAGTGCACAAGGTCATGACACACTCAATTTGAACTAAGTTTCCTATTAAAGCTTGAATAAGATTCACTCATCATTTTCTCACTTAATTCCATAATTAACCAAACCAAAAAAAGACCGACGTGCAAGAATAGAAATGATCTCTTATGCATTCTAGCTCAAAGATGCTCAACAATTTTAAAAATTTTGACAATTTTGGCACAAATGAGGGTCTTCATGCAAACTCTATCATGCGAATGCTACCCCCCAACCTAAACTAAACATTGTCCTCAATGTGAGAACAATAAAAAATAAGTGGGTCTGTAGTGTGTAAAGTGAGCATGATGAATGAGCATAAAGATTAATCAATATAGAACATAGAAGTTAAGCATGTACCCATTATTTAAGCCTCTTAAAGCATCACCCAATACACCTCCCAATCTAGATTCTACAACACTCCTAACTGCAACCTATATATATGAAATACCAAACTTGGAAATGCAAGACTTAATAAAAAAGAAAAGAAAAGATATTACCTCAAGTGCTTCCTTATTTGACGAAAATAAAAGCAACCATATAAGAGAAGAGGTTAAAAAAAATGAGAAAGAAATAAAATACAAAGTTAGTACAAAAGAAGAAATAAAAATAATTGAAACAGGAAATTAAAACGAAATAGATTTTGTATTATGATAACATCAATAGGCCAAGTACATTAGGATAACAAAGTTCGAAGTGCGTAGCTGGACTTAAAAAAATAACAACATCAAAAAATAACAACATCAAAAAAAATAACAATAGTTTTAGGTTTAAAATACATGTCAGAATAGAAACATAGAAAACAAAGAATGCTTGAGAAAACAAAGACACCTAACTACTAATGTACAAGAATGCTTGCATACTTTTAATCAAACAGGAGAGGATCGGTGAGCTCCCACGTTTCAATCTCGACCTCATAAGTATCCAAATATGGCTTGAGACGGTTACCATTCCCTTTAAAAGTGGTGTCATTACGTTGATTGTAAACCTCACACACATCATGTTTAGAAATTGAAATAATGGTGAAGGGACTAGACTATCTTGATCTAAGCTTACCCGAAAAGAGGTGCAATCGAGAATTATACATCAAAACTTTCTGACCTACCTTGAAGGACTTCCTCAGAATATGCTTGTCATGGAAGTCCTTTATCTTAGCTTTGGAAATTTTAGCATTCTAGAAAGAATCATTTCTTAGCTCCTCCAATTCATTCAATTGAAGCTTTCTAAGAATGCTAGCATCATCAATACTCTCATTAAATTTTCGAATTGCCCATAGGCTCTATGTTCCATTCCAACGAGTAAGTAGCAAGCCTTACCAAAGGTAAGGCGATAGGGAGACAAACCCAAAATGATTTTATAAGCTGTCCGATAGGCCCACAATGCGTTAATCAATCGTAAAGACCAATCCTTACGTGTGGGATTGACGGTTTTCTTAATGATGCCCTTTATTTCCCTATTTGCCAACTCAACTTGGCTACTATTTTGAGGGTGGTATGAGGTACCCACCTTATATGTGACACCATATTTGCGCATTAAAATACCTACAGGCCGATTGCAAAAATGTTTACCCCCCATCACCAGTGATAGCCCGGGGCATCCCAAAGTGTGAAAAAATGTATTCCTTTAAGAATTTGACCACTACTCGGTAGTCATTGGTGCGAGTGGCAATGGCTTCTACCCACTTGGAAACATAATCTATGGCCACTAATATATACTTAAAACAAACGATGTAGAGAATGGGCCTATGAAAATCCATCCCCTAACAATCAAAAATTTCCAAAATAATAATAGGATTTTGTGGCATCTTCATTGCGCTTAGATAGGGCTCCTAATCGTTGGCACTGATCAATTCTCAAACAATATTCATGCACATCTTTAAACATGGAAAGCTAATAGAATTTTCTTTGAAGGATCTTGGTAGTGGTTTTCTCTAAGGAGAAATGACCTCCATAAGCTAAAGTGTGACAAAACACAATGACACTAGAAATCTCATGGTCAGGAATGCATCGTCTCATGATTTGGTCTTGGCAATACTTGTAGAGGTAGCGCTCATCCCAAAAGAAACTGCGCACATTACGTAAAAATTTACCTCTATCAACTTTTGTCCAATGGGAAGGCACTTGACCAGTTATTAGGAAGTTAGTAATGTTCGAGTACCAATAAGAGTGGTCATGAATTGTGGTGCTAATATGCATGATATGTTCATCGGGAAAATACTCATTAATTGGTAAGTCACTTGATTTTGACACATGATGTGGCAATCTAGACAAATGGTCTGCTAACACAGTTTCTACTCTTTTTTTGTCCTTAATCTCCAAATTAAACTCTTAAAGGAGTAGCATCCATCTGATTAGGCAGGGTTTGGCTTTTTTCTTAGAAAGAAGATATTTCAAGGCCGCATGGTCTGTGAGCACGGTGATGTGAGAACCTACCAAATATGACCTAAATTTGTCTAGAGCAAACACTACTGCTAGAAGCTACTTCTCCGTGGTGGTATAATTCACTTGAATCTCATTGAGAGTCTTACTATCATAGTAAATGACATATGGTTTCCCTTTTCTTCTTTGCCCTAAAACAGCCCCCACTGTAAAGTCACTAGCGTCACACATAAGCTCGAATAGTCGAGACTAATCTGGGCTTTGGATGATAGGTGCGGTGGTAAGTAAGTGTTTAAGTTTATCAAATGTCCCTTGGCATGACATTGTCCATTCAAAAGGAACATCATTGGATAACAATGAGTATAAGGAATAGGCAATAGAACTAAAAGACTGGATGAATCGCCGATAAAAATCGGCATGACCTAGGAATGGTCTTATGTCCTTCACACTTCGAGGTGCATGTAAATTTTGAATTAGTTCAACTTTAGATTTATCCACCTCAATCCCACGACATGATACTATGTGCCTCAGAACAATCCCGTGTTGTACCATAAAATGGCACGTTTTCCAGTTTACCACCAAGTTCATTTCTTCACAACGCACTAGGACTTTCTCAAGGTTGGTCAGATACTCATCAAATGAATCTCCATAGACGGAGAAATCATCCATGTAAACCTATAAAAATCTCTCAACCATGTCACTAAAGATGCTTATTACACACCTTTGAAATGTCGCAGGTGCGTTATATAGCCTAAAATGGCATGCGTCTATATGCATACGTGCCAAAAAGGCATGTGAAAGTGGTTTTTTCTTGGTCTTCTAGTGCTATCTCAATCTGATTGTACCCGGAGTACCCATCTAGAAAACAGTAAAAAGACTTTCCAGCAACTCTCTCGAGCACTTGATCGAGGAACGGAAGGGGAAAATGGTCATTTCTAGTTACGACATTCAATCGCCTATAATCTATACACATACGCCACTTGGTTTGGGTCCGTTGAGGCACTGACTCTCCGTTCTCATTCTCAACAATAGTGACACCCGCCTTTTTAGAAACCACTTGAGTGGGACTCATCCACTTTGAATCAAAGATGGGATATATAATACCCGCATCGAGCAACTTAAGCACTTCTCACTTCACAACCTCTTTCATATTGGGGTTCAGTCTACGCTGTATTTTCCTTATAGGTTTGGCATCATCCTCAAGGTATATATGATGGAAACATATTAAGGGATTAATGCCTCGAAGGTCAGCCATAGTCCAACCTAAAGCCTGACGATGGGCAATCAAAACTGTTAATAATCGCTCCTCTTGATCTTTTTCTAACATAGCAAACACAATTACCGGGAATGTCTTGCCCTCTCCTAGAAATACACATTTAAGTTCATTTGGTAAAGGTTTCCTAAAGGGAGAAGGTGGAAATTCTACCGATGGCTTGGGTTTACTCGCCGATGGTTCCAAAGGTTCAAAAATTGGTACCCATCTGCTAAGAGCCATGACTTTTTCCTTAGCTTTCACAAACTCCTCACCATTAATAAAACTTCCTCCATCAAGAACTTCACACCTCTCACTCCTTACTAAGGCTCTCTCTAAGGGTTCATTAAAGAAAGTCTTTTAAAAGTACTCCTAACTCAAAGTATGAGTCACATTTAGCTCCCGAATATCCTCAAATTCCCCCATTTGCTTTCCAACCTTAAAGATATTCATCTCAACAGTCATATTTCCAAAGGATAGCATCATAACCCCACTCTTACAATTTATCACTAAATTGAATGTGGCAAGGAATGGTCTACCTAGAATAACAAAAATGAAATGGGAGGGGCTTTGGACAGGCTGGGTGTCTAACACTATAAAGTCAACTGGAAAGTAGAACTTGTCTACTTAGACTAACATATCTTCCACTATCCGTCGTGGCATCTTGACCGATCGGTCAGCCAATCGCAATGTTACTTTAGTGGGTTTTAACTCTCCTAAGCCTAATTGTTGATAAAAAGTGTAAGGCAATAAGTTGAAACTACACCTAGGTCCAGAAGAGCTTTACCCATGACGTGGTCCCCAATTATGTATGAAATGGTCGGACACCCAAGATCTTTATACTTAGGAGGTATATCACACTGGATTATGGCACTAACTTGCTTAATTAAGAAAGCTTTCTCTTTGACATTGAGCTTCCTCTTAACAGTGCACAAATCCCTGAGGAATTTAGCATAGGTAGGATTTTGCTTGATAGCCTCAAGTATGGGAAGTTGATTCTTACTTGCTTGAAAATCTCGTAAATTTCAAAATTCAACATCTCATTCTTTCCCTTTGCTAATCTTTGAGGGAAGGGTGGCCTAGGTACATGCTCATCTAATTGGTCTCTTTCCCTACCTGATGTATCCCCATTGACATCCTTTTCTCCCTTTGACTCTTTCTCAATTTTCTTCCCTACACAACTTTACCTATCACTCTTGTTGTTTTCTCCCTCTCCTCCTTCCTCAACTTCTACCTCACTTGGCTCCTCAATCCTCTCACTCTCCTTTGATCCCATTTTAACATTGGGTACATTGTCTCTAGGATCAATTGGTTTCGGGATGACTTTCCCACTTCTCGAAGTAACAGATTGTACTTGTTCATTTTGGGTAGCGCCTGAGGTCGATGACTTCGTAAAGTTAACCTGACCTCTTGGGTTTGGGAGAGTTTGTGCAGGAAGTTTACAACTTTGAATGATACTGATGGTCTGTATCAATTTAGAAACTTACCCTCTAATGTCTTCTAAAGCTTAAGTCACTTGGTTGTTGATGTTCAACTGATGATGCATGAATTGGTTAAGAGTGTCCTCAAGAGGTCTCTTTTGCACAGGTTGCATTGTAGCTAGATTGGGTTGTTAGAATTGTGGTGGTGGTATGAGAGGTGGTTGAAATGATTATCCTTGCTGGTCATTCCTCCATGGGAAACTAGGAGGGTTCCTCTATCCCAGGGGATATGGATTGGAAGCTTAGTTTCCCCTTTGGTAAGTGACATTCCCACCTTGTGGATAAGAAGGATTTCCTTGGTCCCTGTTTGGGAATGGGTGGTTTTGAGGGCCATTAATGTAAGCTTGACCATAACTAATTTCTCTAAGCAAAGGAAGTTCGGGACATGAATTGGCATCATGCCCTACTTGGTCACAAGCAGCATAAATCACCTTCACCTCAACTAATTTTTCCTTGTTCTTGAGCTTTAGAGAATCTAACTTGTTTTGCAAAGTAGCAAACCTAGCCCGCAAATCATCACTCTCACTTAACTCCAATTGTTCACTAGTTGATCCTATGTTCAGAAGAAGAGGGAGGTCCAACTTCCCAATTATTGGAGTCTTCGGCCACCATGTCAAAGAAGTCTATGGCATCCTCCGCAGTCTTGTCAAATAAGGTACCATTGCACATGGTAGATACGAGTTGTTTAAGGGTGGGAGTCAAAGGCTCATGGAAGATACTCATAAGTCTCCATGGCTCAAAGCCATGATGAGGACAAGCCATCAACAGGTCCTTAAACCTTTCCCAAGCGTGACAAAAATTCTCATTAGGCTTACAAGAAAATGTCGTGATCTATCGCCAAAAATGATGAGTCTTTTGGGTTGGGAAGTGTCTTTTTAGACACTCAGTTTGCATTTCTTGCCAAGTTCCAATGGATCAAGGATAAAGGGAATTTAGCCAGAACTTGGCCTTGTCCTTAAGAGAAAATGAAAAGAGTTGGAGGCACACTACATCCTCGTTGGCATTTTGGTCAATGCAAGCGTTACTAACTTCCTCAAATTCTCTTAGGTGATTGTAAAGATTTTTAGAGTCAAGGCCATAAAATGTAGGAAGGAGTTGGATAGTTCCAAGTCTCAACGTAGAATTCCCCTTATTTAAAGGTAAGATGATGCATGTAGGTGTGGTTTGCCTAACCGGGTTCAAATGTTCTCTCATTGGCCTAAGACTTGGATTATCCTCATCATCCCCATGGATGCTCACATCATCTCCTAAGTGTGCCATCGAATCAAAGGATGAGGAATTGGTGAGTGATATAGTAGTGTAAGAGTTTGAATGTGAAGGTTTGTAAGATGGGTCTTCTGGTTCGGTATTTCCCATTAAGATTCTACCCGACCTTAAAAACATGCAATTGACATGACTCTCTAACAACTCTTAAAAAACAAATTATGGGAAAAGAATAAAATAGAAAAGGAATGAAATATTCACAAGAGGAATGGAGTAATGTCACCTGGAACGCAAGTTGAAGATGGTAGCAAGTGTGTCTTGCCACAAGTTCTCCGAAATTGTCACACCAACCATTGTTCCCTGGCAACAGTACCAAAAACTTGACTGCACTCATTTTGTGTAGGTCTGTTCTCCCAGGTATAAGAGGTGGTCATAGTTTAATCTAGGTGAGTCCTAGGTCATCTCTACAGGGAGTAAGTGTGTGATTGGTTTTGGAAAAACTCGTTTTGTAAACACTTGCCAAGAATAAAAACAAATAAAAAGGAAAATCAATCTTTTGAATTTTTCAAAATCAGGTTTGAACTAATGTTTAAACTCAAACTTTAATTTAAATTCAAAACACCAACGAAAGACACAATGCGGTTTTTATGAATTAGTTTCAAACGAAAATGCTTGGTTTTAACCTATTCCTGTAATGAATTAGAAGAGATAGATCCAAATATGTGTAACTCAACCTATCATCTACGCATGTAGTGCTAGGTCGGAAGATTTAACTTGAAAACCTTTTTCGTAAAACAAATGTTGAACTAGGGTTTTGAAATCAAGTTCGAAGTCACCGGGACATTGAATCAGAGGTTTTGTTTGCAAGTGTATCAACTTGAAACTAAGAAACCGACTATAACACGGGTGATTTGTTTTCTAGGGTTAAACCTGGATTCAACGAGTTTTACAATTGAATCGAAAATATATTACTTTAAAAACGCATACTATTCGAATGTATCTACTTCTTTTCCAATACATTCGTAGGTTAAAACCAAGATAAATTTACCCTAACATATTAGAATCGTAAAGAAAACTATATGAAAAAGAATGAACATCTATTTTAAAGTCAAAATAGAAAAGAAGTGAAGACGAAGTATATGTGAAGGTTGTACAAACTTATGAAGCAAGTACGAAGAAGATAAAACGGAAATGAAATACTTTTAATTGAAATAAGTGTAAAAGAAATCACTTACGTATAAACCCTAGAAGAGAGAATAGGAAAAATCACCATACAAAAGCGTAATGAAAAACTTTATGGCTGAAAACATAATGTAAGAACTCTAAATGACGGCTAGCACGGATTCCCAGAATAATCCTCTTAGGATTCTATTTATAGAGCCCTCTAAAAAACCCTACAAAATTACAAAATGGAGTCTTAAGTTGCCCAATGGTCTGGACCACCCGAGGCTACAGTCCAGATCACAGTGTGTTTCATCTTCAAAATAATAGAGCAGTGGTGCGGACCACCCATGCTACGGTCCGGACCATAGTGTGTTGTCATCTCTACACTTTATTGCAATGGTCTGGACCGGCTGGGAGATGGTCCAGACTGTCCCTACTCCGGCCTCCTGCTTTGTTTTTCTTTTCTTGTTCTTGCTCTAGTCCGAGTAGGGTGTGGACACCAACGGCTTGTTGTTATTGTTTTCCTCATCTTCATCGCTGTTTATCACAATTATTTCCTCATCTTTCCTGCATTGAAGAGAATAGAACAAATAAGTGACTAAGATTAACAAAACTTGTAAAATTATTAAACAATGCATGCTTCTAATACTAAGTTATAGAGTTTATAATTACACCTTTCAAATGTAATCATACTGGGCTCGTTTGACAACGCTGTCGTTTTTCTGTTGTTGTTTTTCTGTTGCCATTTTCTGTTTTATGTTTTCTGTTGCTGTTTTTTTTTTTAAAATGAAAACTGAACCTGTGTTTGGTAACGCAACTTTGTTTATAATTATTAATTTTTTTATAAAATATTTAATTTTATTAGTTTTTAAAAATTTAATAGAATTAGAAAAATATATTTCATATTAATTTAATTATATTATTTATTTAAAAATTGAATAAATATAATTACTATATCATTTAATCCAATAAATATAAATATATTAATTAGAATTTCATTATAATATTTACTAAAATATATTTCATGATGATTCAAATAATTTAATTATGATATTCATTAAAAATAATTTAATAAAATATATATAATATTAGTTAAAAATACTAAATTAAATTAATTATTAAATTTAATTTAAATAATAAATCTAACTATATATTTATTAAAAATAATTAAATAAAATATATTTAATATTAGTTAGAAATTATTAAATTAAAGTAATTATTAAATTAAACTTAATTATGATATTTGTTAAAAATAATTTAATATAATATATTCAATATTAGTTCAATTACTTAAATTAAATTAATTACTAAAATATATTAATTACTTTAACAAATGTTGAATATATTTTTATTAAATTATTTTTAATAAAATATCATAGTTAAATTAAATAATATTTATTAAAATTATTTATAAAATATATTTTATATTAATTTATTTAGATTAGTTATTGTATTTAATTATAATTTTTTATTTATTAAAAATAATTTAATAATTAATATTTCATATTAAATAAATTTAATAATAATTAATTT
>QLOD02000010.1:14349217-14365007 GCA_003260245.2 Sideroxylon spinosum | reverse complement strand
CATGGAGTCGGAGAACCCTTACACTCATATTAGTGAATTTGAAGAAATGTGTGGCACTTTTGTGGATAGAAATTGCAAAGAGGACACGGTGAGATTGAAATTTTTTCCGTTTTCTCTAGAGGATAAAGCCAAAATATGGTTGAATTCCTTGCGTCCTAGGTCCATAGGCACATAGAGGGAAATGCAAACTGAGTTTCTAGATAATTTTTTTCCTGCACAAAAGACCACTACTTTGCAACGTCAAATGATGAATTTTTCATGCAAACCCGAAGAGTGTTTTTATGTAGCATGCGAGCTTTTTAAGGAATTACTAAACGCATGTCCTCATCATGGCTTTGAGATGTGGAGGGTAGTAAGTTTCTTCTATGACTCACTCCCACCATACCTTAAGCAACTTATATAAACCATATGTAGTGAAGATTTTTACTAAAAACAACCTAAGGAGGCTTTTGAATTCTTTGACCAATTGGATAAAAACACTAAACAATGGGAAATTACTGTATCTCTTGTTGAGGTAAAAGACACTTTCCAAGCCAGTGGTAAG
Source organism: Sideroxylon spinosum (assembly GCA_003260245.2). Taxonomy (NCBI): domain Eukaryota; kingdom Viridiplantae; phylum Streptophyta; class Magnoliopsida; order Ericales; family Sapotaceae; genus Sideroxylon; species Sideroxylon spinosum. Next base: position 14,364,463 of record QLOD02000010.1, on the reverse strand, counting down.
TTTCAACTTAAAGAGTCCGATGCACTTGATGATAAGATTGCACAATTAACTAGAAGAGTTCAGTCCCTTGAAATAAAAAGGTGCATGCAGTAAATGAGGTAGAAGAGGAAGTTTGAGCAAAAAGGTTATGGTCCTTATGATTGTTCTACTGTTTTATCCCTTAGGGAAGTGCTTTTTACCCAAAATCCTTATATGACCAACCTTAGGAAACCTTTTCCTAATCAAAAACAAGGGGGTAGCCCATTTTCTAAGACTTATAATCCTGGGTGGAGGAATCACCAAATTTTGTGTGGAGAAATGAGGGATCATCGATATCACAACTATATCAACCACCACCACCACTACAATTTCAATCACCTATGCAAGCACCATACCAACCACCCCATAAGAGATTCTTAGAAGAAACACTCCAACAATTCATGCAAACTCAAGGTAGTATTAACACTCAAGGACAAAGGTTTCAAGAGCAAACTAACCGAGCCTTAGAAGAAATTAGAAGTCAGCTTACCAAATTGACCCAAGCCTTAAGTGTTCAAGAAAAAGGTAAGCTCCAAGCTCAACCATATCCCAACGCAAGAGGATAAGTCCATATTGGTGAAACCACATCTATGAAAAATTCTAATCACGACCAAGTTGAAGCCATTACCACCTTGAGGAGTGGAAAAACCATTGGTAAAACCATTCACTCCAAGAAGACCACATCTAGTGAGAAAGAGAAACCATTGGGAGTGATGAGAGAAACCATGATGTAAGAATGAGGGATGTTGAAGAGCAAGATGTTGAGAAAAATAAGGTTAATGCAAGTCCTAAGAAGAATGATGATAGGATGGGAAGAACGGAGGTGGAATATTATCCAAGAGCACCATTTACACATAGGTTAGGGAAGCCTTTGCAAGAACCTCTTCAAGCTGAGATCAATGACATGTTTAAACATGTCAAAATCAACATTCCACTTTTAGATGCTATTAGGCAAGTTCCCTCATATGCTAAATTTCTTAAGGAGATATGCACGATAAAAAAGAAGCTGAATGTGAAGGAGAAAGCCTTTTTGACATAGCAAGTTAGTTCTATTTTGCAATATAAGGCTCCTCCTAAGTTTAAAGATCCAGGATGTCCCACCATACCATGCATTATAAGGAGTCAACGAGTTGAGCAAGCATTGTTAGATTTAGGAGCAAGTGTTAACCTTTTACCATATTCAGTTTATCAACAATTAGGGTTAGTTGAACTCAAGCCTACTAAAGTCACTCTTCAATTAGCCGACCGTTTAGTTAAGGTTCCCCGAGGAATAGTTGAAGATGTTTTGGTTCAGGTAGATAAGTTTTACTTTCTGGTAGATTTCATTGTATTAGATACCCAACCAACTCAAGGTACTACATCTCCTATCCCAGTCATACTAGGTAGACCTTTCTTAGCAACATCCAATGCATTGATCAATTGTAGGAATGGAATGATGAAGTTGTCATTTGGAAATATGACTGTAGAAATGAATCTCTTTAATGTTGCTAAGCAAATAGGAGAGTGTGAGGATATTAGGAAAGTAGACTTAATTCAAACCATTGTTCAGGAACAATTTGACAAAGATTATAGTAAGGACCCTTTGGAGAAAGCTTTGATCCATAGTGAAGGAATAAGGATTTTGCTATTAAGGGAAATATGAGAGAATTGATGACTTGGCTGGACCCTACACCTATCATGATAGTGGGTCAATGGACCCTATCTTTTAAACCATGAGATTTATCATCTACTAGAGTTGAGTCATCTCACTTTAAACCCCAAACACCGGAAAGAAAGCCTTTACCAAAAGATTTAAAGTATGCATTTTTAGGTGAAGGAGAGTCTTACCCGGTAGTAATTTCATCTCATTTAACCATGGAGCAAGAAACCCATTTGTTAGAAATTTTGAAAAAGCATAGAAAAGCCATAGGTTGGACTATAACGATTTGAAAGGAATTAGCCCTCTAGTGTGTACTCATCGTGTCTATTTAGAGGAGGATGCAAAACCGATTCGACAAATGCAAATATGCTTGAATCAAGCATGAAAGAGGTTATAAAAGGTGAAGTAATTAAGTTGTTAGACGCAGGTATTATATACCCCATAGCTGATTCTAGATGGGTTAGTCCAACCCAAGTTATCCCAAAGAAATCTGGTGTTACCGTTGTTAAGAATGAGCATAATGATTTAGTACCCACTCGAATTCAAACCGGGTGGCACATGTGCGTAGATTATAGGAAATTGAATGCGGTAACTTGTAAAGATCATTTCCCACTACCTTTTCTTGACCAGGTTTTAGAAAGAGTGGTTGGAAGAGGTTTTTATTGCTTTTTAGATGGATATTCAGGATATAATCAAATTGAGATAGCCTTAAAAGATCAAGAGAAAACTACCTTCGCATGTCCTTTTGGTACCTTTGCATATAGAAGAATGCCTTTCGGTTTATGTAATGCACCAGCTACATTTCAAAGGTGCTTGATTGGTATTTTTAATGACATGGTAGAAAGGTTTCTTGAAGTTTTCATGGATGATTTCTCAGTTTATGGAGGTTCTTTTGAATTGTGTCTTCAACATTTAGAAAAAGGCCTTGAAAGATGTAAGGAAAGCAATCTTGTGCTTAACTGGGAGAAATGTCATTTTATGGTTTCACAAGGTATTGTTTTAGGTCATATGGTCTCATCTAAGGGAATTGAGGTTGATAAATCTAAAGTTGATTTGATTCAAAAACTACCTCCCCCTAAGAATATCAAGGAAGTAAGGTCTTTTTTAGGGCACGCTGGATTTTATCGTAGATTCATTCAGTCCTTTAGTGCAATCGCCAAGCTTTTGAGTAATTTGTTATCACAAGATGTTCCTTTCGAATGGACACCTACTTGCCAAGAAGCTTTTGAAAAACTTAAGAGTTTGTTGACCACAGCACCTATAATGCAAGCTCCTGATTGGTCATTACTATTTGAGTTGATGTGTGATGCCAATGACCATGCCATAAGAGCAGTCTTAGGTCAAAGGAAGGAGAAGAGACCTTGTGTGATTCACTATGCTAGTAAAACTCTTAATGGGGCGCAACTGAATTATACCCCAACTGAAAAAGAGTTAATTGAATTATACCACAACTGAAAAAGAGTTACTAGCTGTAGCATTTGCATTAGACAAATTTAGGTCTTATCTAGTTCGGTCCAAGGTTATTGTTTTCACAGATCATGTAGCACTTAGGTACTTGCTAACTAAACAAGATGCTAAGCCCCGTCTAATTCGCTGGATCCTTTTACTCCAAGAATTTGATTTGGAAATTAGAGACAAAAAGGGAGTAGACAATGTTGTAGCCGACTATTTGTCTGGGATACCTTGTTTTGAGCATTCACATGATGACCGACCCATTAATGAACATTTTCCTGATGAACATTTGTTGAGTGTAAGCACTTGTGTTCATGTGAGAACTCCATGGTATGCTGACATAGCTAACTATTTAGCTACAGGGCAAATTCCTTCACATTGGTCCAATATTGATAGGCAAAAGTTTCTAAGAAATGCCCAATCATTCTTTTGGGATGAACCTTACTTGTTCAAATACTGTCCTGATCAAGTAATAAGAAGGTGTATCCTAGATCATGAAATTGAAAGCGTGATTATGTTTTGTCATGCATTAGCCTGTGGTGGCCAATTTTCATCTAAGGAGACAACTGTAAAAATTTTACAATGTGGTCTGTATTAGCCTACAATGTTCAAAGATGTGCATTCATTTTGTCTTTCATGTGATAGGTTTCAAAGGCTAGGAAATATCACTAAATGCAATATGATGCCACTTACCCCTATTCTTATACTAAAAATTTTTGATTGTTGGGGTATGGATTTTATGGGGCCTTTCCCTAGTTCACTTGGATATCAATTCATTTTGGTGGTAGTAGATTATGTTTCAATGTGAGTAGAAGCTATACCAACACGCACCAATGATCACATGATCAAGTTCTTAAAAGAAAATATCTTTTCACGGTTTGGTATGCCTAGAGCTATGATTAGTGATGGAGGAACCTATTTTTCCAACCGACTTGTATGTGTGTTGATGAGAAAGTATGGCATAGTTCACAAGATTGGAACATCCTATCACCCATAAACCAGTGGACAAGCTGAATTAGCCAATAGGGAAATTAAGCGAATCCTTGAAAAAACGATGAATCCTAACCGCAAAGATTGGTCTTTAAGACTGGTTGATGCATTATGGGCTAATCGTACAACATATAAAACTACCCTTGGTATTTCACCCCATAGGCTAGTTTTTGGAAATAATTCTTAGCCATAAAAGAAAACATAAATTATGGTGATTTAATTTGGAAGGTTCAACTTCCTAGAAACCATAATTGAAAGAAACTTAAGGTGGCAGCTCTGATTGCATATGATCTCCACCTTTAAAATATAGTGAAATTTAAAATGTCGTTTTGTAAGATAGATGGCAGTAGGGTCCATGATTATGCTTCAAAATTGTAAAACTAGTCCCTAGAATTACTATTAAATTAATTATTTTAACTAACTAAATATCTAGATTTATCTATTTTAGTTGTAATTTTCTTTATTTCATGGTTTATACAAGTTGAAGATTCAATTGGATCATCAAATAGACAAGTGGATATGCAAACGGACAAGTTGGCAAATGGACAATGCAAGCTGAATTATTAAGATGAGGAATTTATGTTGGAAAAGTAAGTAATGAATTCAACTTGGACAAGAAAAATGGATGAAGAATTCAAGTTTGATAAGAAAGTGTTAGAATTCAAATGCAATTTGGCAAAGTGCTAGAAACCAAGTTGGACAAGTAATCCAAGTGTGAATGGAAGAAGAAGAATTTAAGTTGAACAAGTAAAATCGAAAAAGAGTTCAAATTTGACAAGTAAGAGAAGAATACATTGTACATTGGAGACTTTAAGTTGAACAACTAAAGTAGAGAATTCAAAGATTGACAAGTTGATTAGCAAATGGATGCATACAAATGGATTAGGCATATGATGCCTATAAAAAGACACCATGGCAAATAAGAAGAGAAAAACTTTTTGTAGAGAAAGGAGGTTAGAGAGAGAAGAGTGTGTGAGCCAAAATTGTCTTTTACATTTCTTTTTCTTCTCTATCTTCTTCTTGTTCTTTATTTTCAAACTTGTTCTTCAATCTTGTATTTTGTTTAAGTACTTTTTATATAAAACTATGTTTTTAAGCCTTCTAGTTTCAATGAATTTCCTTTTCATTACCATGTCTTGCTAAGTTTTCTTACTTGGTTTCAAACCAAGAAAAGTGTTAGTTGAGATGATGCATTCAACCTAGCCATTGGTTTTACAAGTTCAAATTGTTTTCTTGATACAAAGGATGAAAGATTAATTGTTATAATATTTAGACAAAACCTAGATGGTGTTATAATCAAGCTTGGTCTTTGAAGTTTTTGATTCAATGTCTCTTTCAAAGTTGTTCTTCAAACACCATAATAACAATCATTCTTATATCCAATAAGTTTTGCTTAAATAAGAAATATCAAAAGATATAAATATTGATCAATGTTAAAGCCTTGAAACTTTCCAATAAGTTTTGCTTAGTTGTTAAGTTTATTTTACAAATTTTCTTTAACAAAACTTTTTACAATTTCAAGCTTAATATTAAGTCCAATCATTCTTTGTGAAGGTTTATTTCAACCTCGAAAGATAGCCTAAAACTAAGGTTATCTTAAACTTCAACAAAAACACTCCCTGTGGATACGATCTTGGTCTCACCAATTAAGTACTACACTGCACACTTTTGCACTTGGGAGTTTAAATTAGCACTTTTTGTAAGCAGACAGTCCACTAAAATAAGAATTAAGCGGAAAGTTAAAAATACAAAAATGATCTCAGCCATTGAATGAAAGAAACAAATAATTCTTAGCCATTGGACCTTATTCCGTAAGAAGGACATTTCCAAAAACTGTCCAGTTTTATTATATAGATTTAAAAAATTTGAAAAAAAAAAAAAGCCTACTCTAGCCTAGCGCACATTATGATCGAGGGGCACTTGTGGGATACCATGGGCACCCAAGCTTTAGCCTTCACAACATGCCTGCATGATGCTACGAAAAAGGGGTGTAATTTGAAAATGCCAACCTTTACATGTTTCTACTTAGGGGTGACTACTTCGATTGGATTCAGTTTATTTATTTTTTTTTTTTAGTGTTACCATTTGGTCTAACTTTTATGCATAAATTTCATTTAATTTTAGCTTTTGCTTAACTTTTTGCTTCTCTTGGGTCTCCCTCTTCCTCTCCTGGAAATATTTATGCATTCACACCTTTTAACCGGAGTATTCGTTGGACACCTTCTAACGGAGGATATGGCCCTAAAAAAATTTGATTGGCATCATCAAATTCATAAAGCTGACCCCACCTAGTAGGAAAAGAGTTCGTTTGGTTTGGTTTGGTTTGGTTAACTTATTAGATTTATACTATATTTTGAATAAATCTATACTAATATATTAAATTAATATTTATAAATTTATAAACTAGGGTCGATTTGATTATTATATAAATTTGATTTGATTCGTAAAATTATAACCTAAAAACATTTAAACAAATTTGAATTTCAGTAAAAATTGAATTGAAAACATAAAGTTGACCCCCCCTTTTTTGAGTAGGAATTCAATTTCCACAAGTTCGATAATCATTGGTGCTAGCTCCATAGGCAAAATTTCATGGCATGCTTAAGACAAATGTGATTTTCAGTGATCCATAAATATGGCTTGAGAACATTAATTATGTAAAAATAATTGTTGATTATGTAACTCGTAACATAAACTTATGATTTATTTGAAATTAATGTGTTTGTCAAAAAATAAAAGGTTGGAAACAACAATCACATGATAACAGAAAATTTGTGTGGTTCGCTTGTAGCCTATGTCCACAAGAGTAGTTTTAGATCTTCACTATAAGAATAAACCAGTTATAAGGACACTTCCTCAATTCTCATCTACTTTCTTTCCATCTTCTCTTTTCCTACATTATTGTGAATGTAAGACTCTTTTTTTATAGGCATAGAGTCATAAATATAGAAAAAAAAAAACTCAAGGTTTACATGAACCTAAATTGGGTATACGAAAAGATAGGGGTTACTTGTGGTAGTCATCCACACATTAATATATTATTTACAACACTCCCCCTTGGATGACCAACATATCAACAATATGTCTTGTAAACAAATGATATTCACATGCACATTTGTTATAGCACACTTTTGAATGCTTAACATACTTTTGGATGCTTGACTTAATAACATACTTCTTGACCTCCTCCTAATCAGAATAATCATTCACATGGTTTGTTGATGAATTCTGTGCATGCAAATTTCATACATAAGTTTTTGAAAAGTTGACTTTGGTAATGACTTAGTAAAAGATCAGCAAGATTGTCACTAGAATGTATTTAATTGACTTCAATTTCATTGTTATTTTGAAGCTCATGAGTGTAGAAGAATTTTGGTAAAATTTGTTTAGTCCTGTCTCCTTTAATGAAACCCAATTAAACTATCTGACAAATGATGTATTGTCTTCATAGATAATGTTTGGAACATCTGTTGGGAGTCTGAATCCACCTGAGATATCCTCGCGTGCTCGTAGGCCTAACCCGTTAGAGAGTATCCATTAAGTCTACACCATATCACTTAAACCTAATATACACTGAATGACCCATATCCATTTAAAAAGCCAAGCCTCGTAACTGGTGAGTCACCCAATTATATATTAAGTTCCAATCTCTTTTCTATTTATACGATGTGAGACTCAACTTTCACATATATTCCTAGCAATCTCTCCATCATGTGTGAACTATGCATTGGCCCTTACTCCCCCTTTGATTTGATCCACTTGACTCCCCTTGATCCATGATCATTGACTGCTTACAATCATTGTTGATTTTAATCTTATTTCCCAATCTTCTTTTGACCATTTTATCAAGTAAGATTCATTTATTATCATGTTTTGATTATTTATATTTTTATTGGGTGTTTTGTAGCGGTATGGATTCAAAACACCCAAAGAAAGACAATTTAGAAGCTTAAAGAAACAAATTAGTAGAGAAGTGAAGGGCTTACAGCAGGTGCATGACTGCACAAGGTCTTGTTGCATAAGATCTTGGGCACACGAGCAGGTTTTCTACAGGGCGCATGAGGTCTTAGGCGCATGAGAAAGTTCTTTGTTGGGAGCACGAGACCTTGGGCGCTCGACTGTCTTTGCTCATGGGTGGCTGCCGAAAGCTATTTTCCCTACTCATTTCTCAGGACTTTTGTCGAACACTTGGGTGTACAGTTGTCTTAGGGGCACATTAACTTCCTGTTGGGCACCCGTGGACTGTCTCCAATAGATATTTTGATATTATTTTAAATTATAAAATTACCTTTTTACCCTTAATTGTTTTAAGCCGATAAATAGGCTAAATTTCTAACATTCGAAAAAAAGCTCTTAAGATACGTTATTTCATTAGGACTAGGATTAGGGTCTACATTTTCAAGTTCATTGCTTTAAGATTCACTACATTATTTTTGAAGCATTAGGTTCAGTTAAAACTTTTGTATGTTGATTTTTATTTCCCCTCTCCTAGGGTCTACACGTAAGTAACTTAGTTTTCAATATTTTCAATTAGAAGCTTTCCATTTTAGTTCTTTCCTTTCATTTCTTTAGTTTTTAATATCTTCTTCTTGTTTTTGTATTCATTTTACATTAAAGGATTATTTTCAAGTTTATTTTTCTTCTCGAAGTTCAATTATGTTAGGCTAGGGTTTGTACTTGGCTTCAACCCATTGAAGATGGTGTGGTAGTTTGTGATCTTAAATGTAAAAAAATAGTTTTTAATGAAAAATATTTTTGAATTCTAATTGAAATCTTATAGTAAGCTAGGGTTCTTTCAAAATCTACTTGCCTGTGTTATAACCATAGCTTGGTTAAAAGTTATCACCTGTGCACACCAAGTGTTTGGTTCAACGTCCAGGTGAGTTAAAAGCATATTTTCCAAATACCCAATATAGGTTTTCTGACGAAATGGAATCACCCATGTTATAATCATAGCTTGGTTACGAGTCGCCACTTGGGCATACCAAGTGTTTGATTCAGTGGCTCGGTGGTTTAGAACATATTTTCATAAAACCATTAATTGATTTTTTTTTCCTTAAGAAATTGACTCACCCGTGTTACAATCGAAGTCTGGTTTCGAGTTAACGTTCGTGCACACTAGATGTTCAATTCAATATCCTGGTGAGTTTGAAACTAATTTTAAAAGCCTCTGCTTACATTAAGTCTCCATGCAAACCCATCAAATTGGTTTTGAGTCCACCCAAAAGATCATTAGCCATCAACTCTAATACCACTTGTTCGAAGTCAAGATCTGCCTGAGGTCTTCTCGTGTGCACGTAGGCCTAACCTATTGGGGAGTATCTAGGAGTCCACATTATATCACATAAACCTAATATACATTGAAGGACCCCTATCAGCTTAAAAGGCTAAGCCTTACAAATAGGAAGCCACCCAGTTGTATATTAAGGTCCAACCTCTTTTCTATTTACACGATGTGAGACTCAACTTTGACACATGTTCCCAACAACATCTGTAATAGAAGGTAAAAGATAAGAACTACCAAATCTAAGATCTTAGCCATACACATTCATGGCTCGTTTCATAAAGAGCTAAAATTTCAGAATGATTAGAAGAACTAGCTACTAAAGTTTTCTTAGTGGATCGCTAAGAAATGACAACATTATAACGTAGAAATACATATCTTATTTGAGATCGACCCTTATGAGGGTCCGACAAAAAACTGAAATCTGCATATCCTATAAGCTTGGTATTGTTAGTAGAATAAAATAAACCTAAATCAATAGTTTTGCGTAGATATCTAAACATGTGTTTAACACCAACTTGATCATGACCAAATGAATATATTAAGAAGGAAAGACTATCATTGAGATCATGTAGAGCATGTCCAGTGAGATCACTGAGATCCGTTGAATGAAATGACCAAATTAATGAAAGTTGATCTTTCTGATTTCTTAGAAAACTTGATCATGATGCATTCCATGATTGGCTCAGAGCTATTGAAGATTATTATAAGTGGTTTTCTATGTTAAAAGAACAGAAAGTTAGATTCATGAAAATGAAACTTAAAGGGTCGGCTCGTGCGTGGTGGAGCAATGTGGAGGATCAACTTCGTTATACTCGTTAACAACCCATGTCGGAGTGGATGGAGATAAAGGAACATCTTCAAGCAAAGTATTTACTGGTTAATTATGAGTAGATTATTTATGAAGATATGTTGCAGCTGAAATAAGGAGTGAAATCCTCCACTGATCAGTATACCGAAAGGTTCCACGAACTCACAGTGAGGAGTAAAGTAATGAAAACAGATGCACAGTCTTTGGCACAACACTTGAATGGATTAAAGCCTGAGATCTGTAGAGACATTTTGCCCACTCGGTTTATAATGTTGATGAGGCTTACCAATTAGCCTTTCAATTAGAAAAACAGTCCTCTCTCAGGCTTCAAATGATTTCAACCTTTGGATGCTAAGCTTAATCACTCTCTAGCAGCTCCTAGCACAAAGACAAAGCCAACAATGAACCAAACCAAAAGTGGGGAAAAGCAAAAGCATTTGGTGAAGGCCCACAATGCTACAAATGTAAAGGCTTTGGCCATTTTTGTGGTTGTCTACCCTACACATAATAGAGAGATTACATATGTGTGCAAAAAGAAATGAACATCTGCTGAAGAAGATTGAGATAGAGAGAATGTGTGTGAAGACAAGAAACCAGATTGTGAGAAAAAGCATTTATAAGCTCCAGACCTCCCTAGTTACATAATTCAAAGTATGCTAACTAGACACAAGATCAAATTGGAGGCCAATTACCATAAGTGCAGATGGAATAATATTTTCCACACAAGATTTAGGTGAAATGGCAAGGCATTGAATGTGATCATCGACAATGGTAGTGGCATGAACTTCATCTCAGAGGAAGTGACTAACCGATTGAATTTAAAGCAAGAGGTACACCAACCCCTTATCGAATTAGTTAGATAAATTATTCCAATTCATTCCCAGTTAAGTATCATTGCCTTGTTAAGTTCTCATTGGCAAAAAAAATATACGGACGAAGTTTGTGTGACATGATTCTTATGACGGTATGCCATTTGTTGTTAGGATGGCGAGGGATGTATGATCGGTATGTGGCATATGACGGATATGAGAATACCCATAATTTCTTATTTCAGAATAAGAAAATTATGCTTAGGCCTCTTGCCATTGCTGAGTTCGAAGCACCAAAAAATTCCACTTCAATCCTCACCCTACACCAGTTTACCAAAGCTATCCAAGAAGCAAAAGTAGTGATAATGTGCATGGGAAGAGTAGCCAAGGAGCTTGATGAGGAAATACCAGCTGAACTTATTGAGATGCTCGAGAAGTATAAGGATCTAATACTAGAAGAATTACCCGAAAATTTACCACTTCTCCACGAAATCCAACATGCAATTGATTTGATGCCAAGTTCCACTTCGCTTACCTTATCATATTACAAGATGAGTCCAGCTGAGAATGCGGAGCTACAATAGAAAGTGCAAGATCTACTACGTAAGGGATTTATTCATGAAAGCTTGAGTCCTTACATAGTGTGTTAACAGCTGAGCAGTTAATTGAATTATTGTCAAATATCGATTTCCTATCGCACACCTTGATGATATGTTAGTTTTGCTAGGCGGTATTAGAAAAAATTTAATTCAACCTTTATGTGCGGATCTTTTTAACACACTGTGATTCATCCAAATAAGGGTTTCTTTGGGAAACAATAAAATACATAAAACTTACCTTGATCCATGCTTTTGATTCTTCTCTTTAATTATTTCTTCCTCCTCCTTTTTCCCCTTCGTTTTTCTTTGATGGTAAAGAAGACACAATGAAAACCAGAACCTTTCTTTTCTCCTTACGTTCTGTAACTTCCTTTGTTGTTAGTTTTTAAAAGGAGAGGGGAGGGATTTTTAAACCCTTCTGATTCAATTACTTTTAGGGCCTCATAACCATCATATTAGGCCACTAACATTTGAACCAGCCCAAAGTTACATGGGCTAGACCACATAAATTATTAAAATAATTTAACAATCTCCTACTTGACCCATGTCACGACTTGGTGATTCAACAACAAACCATAAATGTGCAACTTACATTGAACCTTTCAAGTCATCATCCTTAATTGCATTAAAATGACTGGATCATGGCGGTCACAAGTCATTTAATAGCATGATTCCTTCCATGATCACTAATCGAATCAATTCAGAATAACTTTAATCAAGGAATACTGTAATCCTCAACTTTATCGTCTTTTGAAAGACATAACCTGTTATCACACTAAAACAATACATGTATACTACACAATGTGGATAACAAGCAAACAAGCAGAAACTTAACTTTATTGAATTCACAAGTGTCACGATGATACGAGCAAGATAACTAGATGTATATATATACATGTCATACTATCATGCTAACAAGGACTTGCTCGTAATACCCATTCGGTCAAAATGACCAGTAAATGTTTTGGGTGGCAATCCTTTAGTTAACGGATCCGCTATCATCAAATCAGTACCAATATGCTCAATTGACACTTTTTGTTTCTGCATTTCTTCTTTAACAGACAAGTACTTCAAATCCATGTGTTTTGTACCCTTTGAGTATCTATCGTTTTTAGAGAAGAGAACTGCTGCGGAATTATCACAGAAAAATTTCTTAACAGCTTAGCTATACTGTCAACAATTCTAAACCCTAAGACAAAGTTCCACAACCACAATGCATGAACAGTGGCCTCAAAGCATGCCACAAATTCATCCTCCATAGTGGAAGTAGCAATTACAGACTGTTTTCCACTCTTCCATGAAACTGCTCCTCCAGCTAATAGAAACATATAACCAAATGTGGATTTTCTCAAGTCCACACATCCAGCATAGTCTGAATCCAAGTAACCAACCACTTCAAGGTGATGTGACCTCTGGTATGTGAGCATGTAATCCTTGGTGCCTTGTAAGTACCTAAGGACTTTCTTTATAGCTTTCCAGTGGTCCATTCCAGGATTACTCTGATATCGACCTAACATTCCAACAGCAAAGCTGATATCTGGCCGAGTGCATGTCTGAGCATACATCAAGCTTCCAACCAGGGAATAGATTCCATTTTCTTTCGTTCTAAATCATTCTTAGGACATTGCATTTCACTAAACTTGTCCTCTTTTTGAATTGGAACTATTCCTGCGGAGCATTTTTCCATTCTGAATCTCTCTAACACTTTATTAATGTAGCCTTTCTGAGACAATCCTAATAGTCCTTGTGATCTATCATGGAATATTTCTATCCCTATCACATAGGATGCCTCACCCATATCTTTCATTCGGAAGTTCTTAGAGAGAAATTTCTTTACATCATGTAACAAGCCAACATCATTAGCAGCAAGAAGAATATCGTCAACATATAAGACTAAAATAATGAACTTGCTCCCACTGATCTTCATGTAGATACACCGATCAACAGTGTTCTCTACAAACCATATGACATAATGGTATTATTGAACTTAAGATACCATTGTCGAGAAGCTTGTTTCAGTCCATATATTGACTTCTTTAATTTACACACCAAGTTTTCTTTTCCTACCGTCGAAAATCCTTCCGGTTGGTCCATATAAACTTCTTCTTCTAAGTCACCATTTAGAAAGGCGGTCTTTATGTCCGTTTAGTGAAGCTCCAAATCATAATGAGCCACCAAAGCCATAACAATCCTCAAAGAATCCTTCTTTGAAACTGCAGAGAAGGTTTCTTTATAATTAGTGCCATCCTTTTAAGTGTAACCTCTGGCAACAACTCTAGCCTTATACCTTTCGATGTTGCCTTTCGAGTCTCATTTAGTCTTAAAGACCCATTTACAACCGACTCATTTTCAACCTTCTGGCAACTCAACTAGCTCCCAGACTTTATTGTCATCCATTGATTTCAACTCTTCTTTCATAGCATCCAACCATTTTTCAGAATTGCCACATTTCATGGCTTGTTTGAACGAGACTAGATCCTCATCAATGCTTAAGTCACATTCATGTTCAAGTGAGTAGACCACATAATCATCTGAAATAGTTGGTCTTTTCTACCTTATAGACCTTCGCAATGCTATTTCTTGTGTTTCGTCTACTACTTGTTCATCTTGTGGGTTTAGAATATTAATTTGTTGTTCCAGCATGTTGTTTGACCGTGTCACAACAAGAGGAACAACAACTTGAGGAGAAATACTAGGTGTAGTAGTTTCCACCCGAATCTCTCGCATATCCACCTTTCGTGGTTCCCCACTCCCACTAAACTGGCCATTCTCACGTATATCCACCTTTCGTGGTCCGTCACTCCCACTGAACTGGCCATTCTCAATGAAACGAGCATTACTAGTCTCAACTATTCTCGTAATTTGGTTAGGACAGTAAAATTTATATCCCTTTGATTTTTTAGGATAGTTGATGAAGTAACCACTAATGGTTCTTACATCAAGCTTCTTTTCATGTGGATTATATACCCTAACTTCTACCGGGCAACCCCAAACATGAAGGTGCCTTAAGCTGGGTTTCCTTCCCGTCCACAATTCATAAGGAGTTTTGGGAACTGCCTTACTAGGAACCCTGTTAAGTAAATATGCAGCGGTCTTCAATGCATGCATCCATAAGGATAAAGGTACAGTGCTATAACTTAACATACTCCTAACCATGTCCATAAGAGTATGATTTCGCCTTTCAGCTACACCATTTCGTTGTGGTGTATCAGGCATTGTGTATTGTGCACATATGCCTCAACTTTCAAGAAATTTTGTAAATGGACCTGGACATTGTCCATTTTCAGTAAATTTTCCATAATATTCACCACCTCTATCCGATCTCACAATCTTTACTTTTCTATCTGACTGCATTTCCACCTCATTTATGAATACCTCTAGGATGTCCACCGATTGAGATTTTTCATGCAGTAGATATAGGTATCCATAACATGAGAGATCATCTATAATGGTAATGAAATACTCTTCTCCGCCCCAAGATGGAGCATCAAAAGGACCACATATATCAGTGTGTATTATGCGTTTAGTCTGCTTACCTTTAATGCAGTCCACACATACATCCATATTAGTGAAATCTAATTGAGGAAGGATTTCATTTTTCACCAACCTTAACATTCTTTCCTTGGATATATGTCCTAATCTTT
>QLOD02000010.1:14308805-14349117 GCA_003260245.2 Sideroxylon spinosum | reverse complement strand
ATTTGCCAACTTTACAATTTTGTCCCTAACAATATATACTTAATATATTTTACTAGTTAAACAAATTTTAGTCAGATATGAATCCAAACTGTAAAAATGACTATTTAGCTTTCGAGCCATTTTTGAACCAGATTTATACTTTAAACATTTCAAAAGATTAAGAAATATTTATTTATATATTTTTTAATAGTTAAGAAAATTTTAGCACAGTTTAAACTCGAATTATAAACTAATCGTTTTACCCTTGGCACTTTTTTTTACTCAATTTGCGATTTAAAAACTAAAGTTAATTCATTTTTATATATTTTTAAAAAATTAATTTTAGTAATTTTGTTTTATTTTATTTTATCTTATCATATTTAAAATATTTTATAAAATTATGAAATTTAAATGTCTATTCAATTTCTATTATTTTTATGTTGGCAATCAAACAAAGTAATAGAATGAGCATTCTATTTTATATTCACTAACATTCCATTTCCACCTCTTATTTTATTCTATTCTACTCCATTCATACATACCAAACATAGTGTAAGTGTAATTTAACCCAAAAAAAAAAACCGCTACCATGATGGGTCTCAAAATAGGATTCGGGGCAAAGCATACACTGGTGCATGTCCAGGCATGATAAGTGTATTTTTTAAGTAGTGTATGTCCAGGCATTGAACTGATGTAAATTGTTCAAATCACCAGAATTTTTTATAATTAGTTTCTATTTCAAAATTAATTGTAGAAAGTTAACTGCACCGGTTTTGCGCCAAATCCCTCAAAATATGGTTAGTGAGTTCTAAAGACCACCAAACATGATAGACCAAGTTCTTTTGTGTTCACAAACATGTCCCAAAAGTAGAGTAGGTCCTTGACCCAACCAGATAAAGGGTTAAATTAAAAAAATAAAAATAAAAATTGAATAGAAAACAAGAAAAGGTGGAAATTCTTTCTTACATGGCCAAGCCGGAAGAGGGGGAAATCATTATATGATAAAAGGCAGCTAGCAATTGCAATTTTTCTCTCCTACTCTGTCTTGGCCATTACGGCTCTCGTTCATGTCAGTGTAGGTGAGCCCTTGCTGTCCACTCCTTGGGGAAACTTTCACACCAAGCACCCACCCCGCTCTAAGCAAAAGAGAAGATTAATAAATACTCTTTGGGACCTTTTAACGGATATTACCTGTTTACATCATACCCACAATTAATGATTCAATATTGATATCCATTTGGTAAAAAGTATGTTAATACCTTACATCTGTTTGTATTATACTGAAATTTGTTATTACTTCCGCGTGGGGGTGTGCATGCTTCAAATTTTTAGACCCGGGCCCGAATCTATCTTCACATAGAACTGAACCAAATTGATCCCATTTTATCGGTTCAATTCAGTTCCCTAATATAACCATAAATTTTTGTGAAGGAAATAAATAAAAAAGTTAAGTTAGTCCTTGCGCGGCTTGAAAAAGGTTAAGAAGACTGAACCAATTTTTATTGGATTGACAATTTTAAGACCAAAAACTAAATTAAACCTCTTATAGAATTGGGCTGAATGGTTACATTGGCTTGGTTTTTGAATTGTATGGACATTTTGTACACCTTTACTTATATAGCTAGTCACCTTCAATTCGGTCTTCATTTGTGACTCAGTTACGGATCTAATGTAGCTCGATTGGTGGATTCAGTTCCTCATCTAAAAATAAATCTACAATTATTAGTCTTTTACCATTGTATGTAAGTTTACTTTCTCTCAAAACCTTAAAATGTCGTTAAGGGTGAAATCGGATTTAAACAATAGCGAAAGCGTACTTTTATATTTTAGAGTTTTTATTTTATTTTATTTTTTATTTTTTACTTTATTTGGGTGTGTTAGGAAATGCTTAGGGTTGCCTCTATTGTAAACTTTTTCTTATATTTCATCGTAGTAAAACACTCAAGCCCTAGAGTATGTACAATTAAACAATTAGTTTAAGTCAGAACTATGTAAATTTCTGTGTCTCGTTCTCTTTTTATTTGTAATTATTTTTGTTTTTATTTGTCTTCGATTGGGTGTGTTTGCTTGTGGGTTTGAGCACTTCAATCCCTAACACATACACTTGGAGGATATATTTTGATGATATTATGGTCTCATTTGGGGCATCAATTTTTGACAAAAATCTATCAATGTTTGAAATTTGGTTGTTTGATAAAATACTAAATTTTGTCTTTTTTTTATTTTGCCTAACAGTAGTCATTTGTTTAAACCAAAAGTTGTTAAAATTTTTACCAAACATATAAAAAGTTATCAAAAATCGTTAAAAGTTACAAAAATTTTACCAAACACTTAAAAGTTACCAAAGTTACTAAAAATTACTACTTATTTTACTAAATATACAAAATTTCACCTAATAACTTTTAACAAATTAAAAAATACCAAAAATTACTAAAGATTGAAATTCCAAACCGTCCCTATGCGGAAGTTACCCAATATGAAATCAAAAGTGGTTAGCTGAATCTGCCAATACAACTGCTTAAGCAAATAGCAGTTTTACCAGGGAAAAAAAAAAAAGGTTATATCCTTCATAATCAAAACATATCTAGAAAGGAAACGTGTGTAAGAATTCTCAATGTTTCTGCTCCAAATTAAAAGGTTCAATGAGGAAGTTGAATAGGTGTTTATCAAGTGGGGATGTTTGTGAGCAGAGACCAAGGTATAAAAGAAAAAATAAAGTCTCCCAACTTTACTTGTTCATAAGGCAGAAATGGGTAACAAGGGAAAGATGTTCATATTATTATTATAAAGCAGAAAGGAAGAGAAAAGAGAAGAGAAGAGATATTACAAATTAAGAAGGAATGGCAAGCCAGAAACAGACATTGGAGCAGCAAAAATCGCAAGTGTTGCGGGTGAAAAACTCAGGAGGAATAATGACTACTCACAACGGAATGAGCCCTAGTAGTTTTGAAGACAGCAGGGAAGAGGAGATGACGAGGTCTGCTCTGTCTTCGTTCCGCACAAAGGAGGAGGAGATTGAAAGGAAGAAGATGGAGATCAGGGACAAGCTTCAGGCTCAGTTGGGTCGTGTGGAAGAAGAAACTAAGCGATTGGCTGAGATTCGGGAAGTAAGTTGATCAATGTACACAATTTTCATGAGATCATGCCAGTGCATATGTCAAAATACAAAATCTAGTAAATGAAATTTTCATTAACAAAATAAGTATCTTTATGAAACCCAATAAATATGTGTGTGTAAAAAATGATATTCAAATATGTGGAGAAGGCATCTTATATACAAAATATTCATGTGACTAGTTGATTTTAAATTAGACAAACACACATAAGATTCATTTGCTCATTCCACCGCTCTAGGAAGTGTAAAACTACAACCTTTTTTCTCGTATCTGCTTTTGATGGATTCAACAAAATTTTTCTGACCCCTTTCCTGCTAGATCCTTGCTGGAATTTTTTTTATTTTTTTATTTAGAATAGATGGAAAAGGAAATGTAAGGTATGACCAAAAAAAAAAAAGATATTCGTGAAAATAAAGAAAAAATACCAATGACAAGATAAAGAAAATACAATTTTTTAAACTCTTTTACACTTATTACACTGTAAATTTAGGATGAAAGAAAACTTAGTGAATAGAGATGAATTGGTCACCGCCATTCCCATTCACCTTCTCGAATAAGGTAAATCTTTTCGCTATCTCTTATTCCTCTTCATTCGCCTCCTCCCAAAGAAAGACTTAGTTTTAAGAAGAAAATAAATTCTTCTTATTGTATAACATTACTCCTAGTTAAAAATAATACTAAAACTTCCCAGGAGCTTCAAGCTCTAGCAGATCCAATGAGGAAGGATGTTGCAATCGTTCGGAAGAAGATTGACATTGTTAACAGAGAGCTGAAGCCGCTGGGATTGACCTGCCAGAAGAAGGTGAAATATCATATCTTTTTGGATCTTCTTTTGCTACTATTTTCAAGCTTCTCACTAAGGAAACAAACTATTGAGCAGCCAAACATGCCATGTCATCTCAATAAGACAACAATTAAGACTTCATCTTCCACAACAACTTGTGTATAAATCTCTCTCTCTCTCTCTTTTTTTTTTTTTTCATTTACCATAGGAAAAAGAATACAAAGAAGCCCTCGAGGCATACAATGAAAAGAACACAGAAAAGTCTCAATTGATTACCAAATTAATGGAGGTAATTTTGGCTTCTAATCCACGATTGAAATATGTTACGTTTAAATAAATCTGCAACTGATTCATTTTTATTTTTATTTCAATCATTCTTTCTTAATTATCTGAATCAATTGTCAGCTGGTGAGTGAAAGTGAGAGATTGAGGATGAAGAAGCTGGAGGAGCTGAGCAAGAATATAGAGTCACTGCGCTAGGATATTCTAATAACAACAAAAACCAACCAAGTATGTGTTTGCTGTTATGAGAATCATTCCCTTTGATCATTTGGTATGGATTGTTTCTGTTTTCTATTGTATACCTGACTTTTTATATATAGGGCTTTTTTTTGTTTTTGGTTAAACATATGTAAACTCTAAGCCGGTTTGTAATTGAACACAACCACCTTTATTTTGACTTTATGCATGCAAAATGAGTTATGCCTGCTGATTCACTAAATTTCTAAAGTTTAGTATTCAATGTATCGCAGGAGGTTGCCACATATTCCAAATCATATAAACTTTCTGGCATCAATTAATATAAGGGAAAATCATCTCTAGCTTTAAGTTATTCAGGTTCAGCTCCTCAAGACATTATTCAAGTTTTTCGTTGTCCATTTCAAGTGTATTACAATCGAGGACTTCTTTTGCTTATTAAAAAAAAAAAAAAACACAAACACAAACACAAACAATTTCAACCTTAACTGGAGAAAAATATTATCGAAGGGGTGATCTCGATTCAGTTAATAGGTTTTACCTGAATTGTCAAGCAAATCATTTCATCTAATTAATAGAAAGAACCAACATTTAAGGAACTGAAATATATTTATATTTAATTATTATCATATACATAAATATCTAATTAAAAAACAATAACTAGAATCAAACAAAAATATAATTTAACTAAAATTGGATTTTTGTTCGACTGTGCACACCCCCTACGGTTAGTTTGGATTGAGAAAAGTTAGAAACCTTTTTTGGCATTTTTTCTTTTCTGTTTTATATGACTCGTTTCCTCCAAAATTTGAAATTCTTATTACAAGCTGTAATTTTTAGACGCATTATTGCACTAGTAACAAAAATTAAAAAATTCTTGTCCATTTAAGTAAAGGCAATCTGTTTAACTAAAAAAATAATGAAAGGTTGGTCTTTTTTTTTTTTTTTTCCAGTTTTTAGTCTAATGGATTTAAATTTTGTATTTTTTTATTTAACTTTTCTTTTACTTATGCGATTAACACATTTAAAACTACAGCATCTAAAAAGAAATTTAAAGCTTGGTTAAAAAAAGGACATATAAGATGAAAAAGAGCTAACGAAAGAGTTAGTAACTTTTTTCAATCCAAATAAAAAGGTCCCAAAATAGGAATCAGAACACGATAGGTTAACATAAGTAAAGATTAGTAAAATTAGGAGTAATTGCCTTTATACCCTTGTATTTAAAGTCAAAATCACTTACATCACTTGTATCTCATTATTTTACACTATTAACTCATGTACTCGCGACTAAAGCCAAAGTTTAGACAAAATTATTGAAATTAACAATGTGTAAGATACATGTGTATAAAAAAATGAAAGTATTTAATATCCAAAAAAATATCTGAGTTTAATAGACTAAAATGCCTTAGGGAGACACTTTTTTGGTAGGAAAGCGATTATTTTCAGTATGCTCAATTCTATTTGCAAGTGGGAGGATGTGTCCCTTAATGGCAACACTATTATAACTTAAGCTAGGGAACACACTAACATAATTCACTAATAAATCCACCACTTACAATCCAAGTGGATAGATTAGAAGCATATAGAAACTCACAAGTTACCTTTTATAAGTCATATTATATATGTATATCTAACGTAGAATTTGGTAACGTAGTTGGGTCATATAGGATCTAGCTTGCATAATGGTTGTGACACATGATACCTATTTATAACTATCAAGTGCCACGTAGGACCTAAATTGTCTTACAATTATGATATGTGTATGATTGTGACGCGTGGCACCTAATTATAGTTTTCTTAATTATTTTATAATGAAATTAATATTTTATACATAATTACTACTTTTTCACAGTTCTTAATTTTATTCAAACTAGAATGTTCATGAATATCACTTGATATTTTTACTTAATCTGCACTTCAATTTGTCATATAACTTCTTATTTTTTATTTTTATTTGAAACATATTCTTATTTTTGATTTTTTCTATGTCTTAATAAATTATTATTTAAAACATAATAAATATTATTATTATTATCAAACAAAATAATGCAAAAAAATATTTGCCCTGTTAAATAAAGGTTTTAATAATCATTATTGTTGAACAAAATAATACAAAAAATAATTATATGTAATAATAAATATTATTATTAAAAAAATAATACCCAAAAAAAAATTTAGCCTTGTAAATAAAAATTTTAATTTATTAACGTTAATTTATAATTATAATTATTTTAAATTATAATTATATAGTATAAAAGGAATTAGTATTTCTTTTTTTTTTTTGTACATACTTATCACTTATTCACAATTTTATTCAAACTAATATGTTTTTATTTATTGAATTAATATATTCCTATCTGAAATAGAATACAAATTCACAGGAAATTTTAGCACACATAGCAAGTTAAAAAAAAAAACTTGCTAGAATTTTATTATGATGGCTTAACATCGTTGGGTGTGATTGTTTGCTAGTAAACGGACAGTTGAAGATCAATAACGGGTAGATGAACAAATATTTCCTATGTAAGATGAAAAGAATAATAAGTAAGAGGAGAAGGAAGATGAACAACAAAAAAGAAAAGAGAGCAAGGACAAGGGAAAGAGGACTACCAAGCACTAATGATTCTATCAAAGGAATATACCCCTAAAGTACCTATCCCCCAAAGATTTATAAAGAATAAAAAAGAGGCTCAGTATGCAAAAATATTAGAGGTATTCAAACAAGTAAAAATTAACATACCTCTATTAGATGCCATTAAACAAATACCCTCTTATAAAAACTTTTTAAAAGAACTATGTGCTGTTAAATGGGAACTGTGCATAAAAGAAAATGCATTCGTGATAGAACAAGGTAGTACTAGACTTCAATGTCGTACACCTCCCAAATATAAGGACCCTTGCTATCTTCTAATTTCATGCTATATTGGGAGTATCGTATAGATGATACACTACTTGATTTTAGGACAAGTGTAAATTTATTGCCCTATCTATACATAATTGGGCTTAGAAGAACTAAAGCTCACCCGTGTTAGTCTACAATTGGAGAACAGATCTGTCAAGATTCCTCGAGGAATAGTTGCAGATATACCAGTCCAAGTGGAAAGTTTTTGCTTTTTAGTGGATTTTATTATTTTTAATACACAACCCCTAACCAGTATTTTCGCACAATATTAGACACCGTTCCTTGCAACATTCAATGCTCTTATCAATTGTAGGATAGGATCACTTAATATGGTCTTTGGCACTATTACATTTGAAACAAATATTTTCAATATTTGTAAACAACCAAAGAAGGAACCCAGTATCTAAGAGGTGGATATGATTAAAACGATTGCCTAAGATTATATAGACCATAAGTTTATTGAAGACCCTTTGGAAGAGGAAATCTATTTCAGTGAATGACTTTCCGACATCACCGACATAATTGAAGAAGTAAGTTGTATATATGATTTGCTTAAGATTTGCATGGTTAAGGTAGTAGGCAACTAGGTACAAGTTTTTGAGAAATTGGAACCACTGAACAAAAGAGGGAAATCTTCTGATATCAAAGCACAAAATCCAAAAAGGAAACCATTTCCTACACACTAAAAATATGCCTTTTTGGGAAAAGAAGAGACTTTTCCTGTGGTAATTTTTGCAAAACTCACTGATGAACAAGAAACTCATCTGGTTGAACTGTTATAAAAACACAAGAAAGCATTAGGGTGGTCCGCAGCATATTTGATAGGTATAAGTCCCCTACTATACAAACATCGCATCTACTCGGAAGAAGACACTAAATTGGTTGGCCAAATGTGAAGGCGTCCTAACCTAAATATGAAAAAAATAGTAAGCGCTGAGATACTCAAAATTTTAGATGTAGGGATTATATACCCCATCTTTTGTTCAATATGGGTAAGTCCCACACAAGTTATAGAAAAGACATCCAAAGTTATAGGGGTACAAAATGAGAATAACGAATTGGTGCTCACTCAAATCCAAACAACATGGACAGTGTGCAATGATTATTGAAAATTAAATGCTATAACTTGCAAAGACCGTTTCTCATTGCCATTTCTAGATCAAGTACTTGAAAAAGTAGCTAGACATGCTTTTTTGCTTTCTAGATAGTTACTCAAGCTATAATCAAATCAAGGTTGCCATGGAAGACCAAGAAAAGATAACTTTTTCTTATTCTTTTGGCACCTTGGCATATAAAAATGCCTTTTGGCTTATGTAATGCCCAAGCTACATTTCAACGTTGTATGATGAGCATCTTCAGCGAGATGGTAGAGGGCATCGTAGAGGTCTTTATGGATAACTTATTAGTATATAGTTACTCCTATTAATAATGCTTGGAAGATAAGGATATTTGACTAGGTGTAAAGAACAGAACCTTGTGCACAATTAAGAAAAATGTCATTTCATGGCACAAAGAGGTATCATTCTTAATCATGTAATCTCTGAAATAAGAATACAAGTGGATCAAGCAAAAGTCAAACTGATCCAAAAGCTCCCAACCCCAAGAAATATTAAGGATATACATTCCTTTTTAGGACATGCCAAGTTTTATTGGCATTTTTTTTCTTTCTTTTAATTCACTTTCCAAGCCCCTGTGTCTTTTGTTGACTTAGGATGTACCATTTGAATGGGCTTCTCAGTGCCAAGAAGCATTTGAGAAACTTAAGAAATGCCTAGGCATTCACTTGTATTCTGATTGGTCACTACCATTTGAGCTCATATGTGAGGAAAGTGACCAAGCCATTAGTGGTGTGTTAGGAGAAAGAAAGGATAAAAAAGCACTTGTGATTTATTACATGAGCAAAACTATTAACATCACATAAAGAAATTACTCGATGAACGAGACGAAACTTTTGGTAGTTGTTTTTGCGTTGGAGAAATTCCGGTTTTACTTTTTTGGTTCAATAGTTACTGTTTACACTGATCACTCTGCATCAAAGTATCTGTTAACTAAAAAAGATGACAATCCCCATTTGATTCAGTGGATCCCGCACATACAAGAGTTGGATTTGGTAATAAAAGATAAGAAATGGGTAGAGAATATGGTTACCGATCATTTATCTTGTCTTCCAAAAGAACTCAGAATCAAAGAAAATGTTGAATATGATGATGGATAGATATGTAACTTTGCAACATATCAACAATATCTTCTGACATGCCTCCGTGGTATGTGGATATTACAAATTACTTGATGAGCGAAAATTCCCCCCGAATGGAACTTAAAGGATAAGAAAAAATTCTTAAGGAATGTTTGAGTATTTTTCTGGGATGATCTTTACTTATTCAAGTATTGTCTTGATCAAGTTATTCGGGATTGTATTTCTGATTGAGTACTTCTTGATATTCTGTAATTCTATCATTTTCAAGTGCATTCTATTAGCCCACTTTGTTAAAAGACATTTAAAGCTTCTACACTTCATGCAATAGATGTCAAAGGTTAGGCAGCTTGACGCGACATAATATGATGCCATTGTCCCTATTTTTGTTCTCAAAGTATTCGATTGTTAGGGCACTAATTTCATGGGACCGTTTCCGGTATCATTTGGATATGGGTACATCCATGTAGGGTGTGATTGCATTATAAAAAGTATAATCATGAGCCTTAAATTGAGGATTATAAGGTTAATTTATACTTAAAAGAGTAGAAATGTGAGTTTTATTGAATCAATGAAGAACAAGTGTGATTTATAGGTATTTGAGTATAAAATAACAGAAATTGGAATAAAAGAGAGTAACTCAGGAAAGTGATTCGAACACTTGTTTGAACCATAAGATGTTTGAATGTTGGTTCTAACCATAGAGGGTGTAGAGATAGAAGAGCAACTAGAAAATTCTAAGTGTAAAGAATTGGTTCAAGCCTGTGTTTGAACCATACTTTGTTCGAACCTTGGTTAGAACGATAGAAGCTAGTGCATTGTGAAGAAGGTGAAAAAGTTCTAAAGGAATCTTGATGGAACCGCACTTGGTTTGAACATTTGTTCCATCGATAAAATGAAGAATCATCTCGAAGCAAGAAAAAATTCTAAGTGTGGGATTCCGGTTCGAACCTTTGTTTGAATAGACTCTTGCCCTAACGCACGTTCGATCAACAAAGCTAAGGTGAAGTTCAAAGACAAAAAAAGAATGGAGAGATGGTTCAAATCCTAGTTCAAACCCTAATTTGTTCAAACAATAGAAGGCGTGACACTGCTTAAGGAAAGAAAAATGACCAAGTCCCTGAAAGTTGTTCAAGCCTGTTTCTTGTTTGGACCAACCTGGAAATTTGAGAATCTGCAATTCAGTTATGTTTAGGAGTGGTACTTTTGTACTTTTGTTGTGTATTATAAATAGACGTGAGCAAGGTCATTTCAGGGAGCTATTCATTATGTACTTTATAGTTTTAGAGAATTTCATTTGTAGAAAGAGAATTTAAGGAGAGAAAGTAGATCAAGTTTACATTTCTATTGAATTTTGCACCAGAATTTTAGATTATGAATAGAATCTCTCCCACTTCAAATATTTTGACTTCAATTATGTATGAGTAGATCCATTTCTTGGATTCAAGACAAGTTTTATAGTTGATTTACATATATTTTTCAAGGAAATGAGCTTAACATTGTATTCATAGTATGTTGAAGGTTTAATTTACATTTGATTTGAATTCTTCTTCATTTCGAGTTGAGATTTCAATTGGATTCTGAATTTGTATGGTTTATAGCTTTTGTATATGGGCTCAAGTTAGAATTATCATGCATTTTCTAGTGAAGCTGTATGGAGATTACTAAATTTGGAATTCATATATATGACCTATAGATTATGCACTTTAGGTGTTTGATTTAGGATTTCAATAAGGTTTTGTACTTAATTTCCCATTCAGATTAGATTTAAGTCGCTTCAAATTAGTTTTTACACAGAAATTGATAGGATGTATGCCCTAAAGTCATATATTAGATGATGAACTAATTTTAGTTTAATAAAAATTCTTATTTAGTTTATCTAAAGTTTCCTTATTATTTATGGATGCTTGTATTTCACGTAATGAATGCCATCCTTAATTGATTAATGAATTTATTCATGTGCATGAAAGTGTTTCATACACAGAAGATGTGAATTTAAGTATTGATGAATCTAGATTTGTTCGCAGTCAATGATGAGATGGGGACATCTCAACTAAAAGATTATAACACTTTAGATTTCTATATGATAGAATGATTTATCTTAATCATTGGAGTAGTGGACTCTGAATCTGAAGTGTTAGTGTGCAAGATACTCAATAGGACAATAATAAGAAAGACATCTAAGCTATGGTATCTGCATTGATGTATTTCTTATGTTCACAATGAATAGTTGTTCTAAATCCTAAGAGAGGGATGAACACTATTTTGTGTAATGATGACTTTAATTCATTAGAAGTGAGGCTGATTATCATTCGGCGAACATCAGTGTTTTGGCAAATCTTTGCATAAAACTAGGGAACATACACAATCAATAAGGGATCCACAGTCCCATTCGAGATAAAGGTATTTTTCTATATTGAGAATATTAATTGATCATTAAATCTGAATCCGGTCGTCTTAATAATATTTTATTGAGATGGTGATCAACACAAAATAATTAGAATAATGATTCTTATAATATAGACGGAGGTATCAATTGGAATTGGATAGCTTCTTAATTTTAATTGTCTATATATATATATATAATAGAGGGGTTCAATTGCAAAATTAAAGTGTAAACATGATGTTTTATGAAATTATTTCAATAAACTGGGGTTAAAGTTTAGTTATACCTTTTTAGTGAAGTAAGGTATAATTATTGGAGGATGTATTAGTGATTATGAGATAATTATGGATGATTTCCTAATTAGCCAACTTAAGTTTATTTACACCTACGTCCTCTGCTCTTGCTTATATGAAGGATCAATCGGTTAGGTTGTCTACACAACCCCAAATGTCAGAAAAACCCTAAGAGAATCTTAATAGGACAAAGAGAAGAAAATCTAAGAGTTTTAACCATTGGCGAAGAAAAGTTCGAGAATCCAAAATCAAATCAAAAAACAACAAAAGGTTTGTTTTGTTTATTAATTTGACTTATTTTTGTATTTCGAATAGAATTACATAAAGAGTTTATAATCTTGAATATATAATCAGTCCGAAAAGATTTTTAACCTATTCCGCTATGCTCTTAATTCCTACAATTGGTATCAGAGTAATCTTACATGATTTTTTATAACTTTTTATTTGTTCATGGAATTAAATTGAGATTTAATTTATTTTATATATACAAGTTTTACTAATTAATTGTTGTCCAGAATATTAATTAAAATTAGATTTTAATTATTAAGAAAGAAAATTATTGCTAAGAGAAAAGGTTCGTTGAATTATTTATTTATTTATTTATTTATTTATTTATTTTTGGCCAAAGAGTTGGATCAGAAAAGAAAAGAAAAGAATTCTGATTTTGTTTCTTTGAAATTGTTTCTGAAAAAAAAAAACCTTGGCAGCACCATCCAACGAAGGGTTCGTCAGAACCCTATGCTAGTGACGGAGGAAAAGACCACGGGTGTTTTTCCTTCCAGTGTGGCAGCGCTTTGCTAATTTGAATGGGTCCATGTTTTTTTGGTAACATTTTTTTTTTTTTCTGGCAACTTACTGAGTTTAAAATTTCGAAAGGTTTGCATTTTTTTTTAAAGTCAATAATTGGACTTACAGTAAACGCGGATGACAACCAATTGATTGAAGGTCGCGCCTTCGTGTTGACTTTTCCATGGCTCATGGCTGGAAAAGCTTTAGGCGTTGTTTGCCTGTCATTTTTTTAAAAAAACTACTTTATTTGGCTATTTTGGCATCAAACTAAATTCTCTTTAAACCCAATTTTTTTTTTTTTTTTTGTAGCTTCCTAACAACCTAGTCAATAGTTTTCAAAAATTAAAATTCAATTTTTGGATATTTTAAATATTTTAAAAATTACGGATTGTTTAAAAGCTTTGAAAATATGATTTTTGGTCCAAAACGAAGCCATATTTTTTTCTTAACCTTTTTTTTTACCTTTTTTTTTAAGTTCTGGGCAATCTTTAATGTATGATTAAAGATTTACAATTAATTAATATAAATTTAGAAATTAGTAATTGTTATTAATCTTAAACTCTACATAATTTTCATATCTTGTAATTTTATTGCCGTTATTTAAGAATGGTTATATGTACTTGTTATAAATGTGACATAAGGATCTCTCTTTTGGTTGGTCAATAGAAAAAGGTTGTATAAATTTATATGGAAGACTTATACAAGGCAATAAAACTTGGCTTTCCCATTAAATGGCAATTTTGTTGGTTTCCTTATTTCTTTATTTTTTTAATTATTTAGAAATTATGTACATCCATTCATGGGCATAGGTTTTGTAATATTAAATATTGAAGAAACAAAGAGGAAAAATAAGGAGACCAAGGAGGATGAGTTCAACCTTAGATTATAGATTTTACATAGATTTTCTATTGTAGATCGGAAATCAAAAGAGAGATGTTATTTACATTTATGCCAATTGGGAAATGAGAAAGCGGCTCATCCCATATATTATCCTCAACAAGATTAGGGTAATTATAACACTCGGTGCCTATGGTATCAAATTGTGCATCATAAGATTCACTAGGCCAATCATCTTGGAGCTCCTTAGATTGGCCTTCGGCAAGTGGAACAAGGTTGGGAGGTACAAAATCTGAGTAATTGGGCTCTAGACACATACTACTTCCAAATGATGGATCATGAAGAGCAAGTGAAGTAGGAGCATGCGGGAAAGGTTTAGCATGGCTAGCAAGAGTATGAGGTTCAAAACTAGGTTCAAGTCTTTCCTGTGACTTGGTGTGTCTATAGAAAGATCCAAGAATGACCATGCCTCACTCGGAGTGAGATCAAGAAATTCCCTACCCAAGACTATATCAAACCCTTGGTGCAACTCATGAGATAAAGCATTATATAATATGGCTAGGATGTCTCTTAACTTTAATCCGTGAGTTGGGAAAGTATCCAAAGTATGTTCAATCTCTCCCAGCATTTATAAAATACTTCATCCTTCTTTCGATAAAAATTTTTTATTTGAAGGCTATGGGTGAAGGTTTGATGAATAGGGAGGAATTTTTCATTAAAAGCTTGACAACATTGTTCCCAAGTGGTCCATTCACCAAAGATATAACACCAGTCACCAGCCACACTTTGTAAAGATAAAGGGAAAAACATAAACCTAAGTCTCTCACTCATTCTAGCATCATATGAACCACACACTGCCTCAAACATATCAAGGTGAAGACATAGGTCTTCTTCCTCGTGCTTGAAGAGTTGGGGTAATTGGTGATAAGTCTTTAATGTATAGTCATATCCAAATTGGTTAATTAGAGACTCTATATAGGCGTTGGCATCAAAGGGACCATGAGTGAAGTCACCAAAATTCATGTCCATGAAGAGAAATCAAAATGAGAGAAAAAAAAAACACTAAAATGCAACCAAAGTCAACTAAAATGCAAGCTAGGCTATATGATGTGCAAACGAATATGTTACAATGTAAAAGAAAGAAAACTACTAATAAAGAGATAGAGGAAATGAATAATTCATCCCATTTGTTAAGTGAACTCCTCTTTACTCCCAAGTCTAGTGCTTAGTCACTCTCCCCGACAACGGTGCCAAAAACTTGACCGACCCTGAAATATATTCGGGTTCTACCTCTCAAGTGCAAGAGGGTGGTCATAGTTTTACTTGGTGAGAACCAAGGTCATCTCCACAGGGAGGGCTTTGTTAAAAGTTCTAGACTTATTCTTTTTAGCTAGTAGGTGAACTAAGTTAATCTAAACTAACTTTGGATTTATGGGATGCTTAGGAATGGGTTTAGTAGAGAATGTTGGAGTGAAGGAATTGTGATTCTAAATTAGGATAAAAACACTACAAATAAAATAACTAAGACAATCTTGACTTCGAGCCAAATCCGGTAGTAGGATAGTAGTGGTTTACTCAAATGCATTGATAACTCAACCTAGCAGACACACATGCATTGCTAGGTCGAAAAATATGTCATTAAAACCTAATTTATGGAACTCAAAGTAAGTGGAGGCTTTTGAAATAGGTTTCGGGCTTACCGGGACATTGAATCGAGTACCTAGTGTGCATAACATCAACTCGTAACCAATCTTCAATTGTAACACAGGTGAATCGATTTCTTAAGAAAACCTCAAGTTATGGTTTTAGGAAAATAGGTTCTAAATCACCAAGCCATTGAATCAAATAATTGGTATACTCAAGTACTTCTATGTCCTGTAACATCATCTACGCTAGGCGCTAACTTGAAGATCGGTTACCTACTCATACATCATCATAGCTAGACTAAGAACTATCCTAGAGCTTCGTTGACTTGATCCCTTGAAGGGTACGTTGAGCAGATAGCTCGAGTGTAGTCTCCACAATCTTTATATACCATCATCTATGCTAGACACCAACTTAGACTTAGAGCTAAGCTCTCGCATTTACACATCAATTCACATCTCATCTTGTAGTTCGGATCACTTTAAGGTTTGAACTACATCGACCTAATCCCTTCATAGGGTACGTAGGCAGGTCAAGCACATAACTTGAGTTCAGTCACTCTAGTTTTTGTTGACCATCTTCAATACTCATTATCTTGGCATACACACAATCATGCAGAACCCCCTAGGATGCATCTTTACCAAGTAGGTAGGTATTACACTAACACATGCACACATGATATAGGCTTAACCACTTTAGATTTCATGCATTTTATGGGTTGTATGCTATGGTTATCCTAATTGGCGTATTATATTATGAGATAAAGTTAGCAAGGAGTGAAAAGGAACTCTGAATATCCCTAGATATCTAGGGGTAATGGTTCCCACGCATAATTGAACCCTTGGCCTTTATTCTAATTGCACAGGCTAGTTAAGAGTCACTAAAAGGGCCATTTTCATTACATTTTAAAAAACACAACTAAAACCTTTTAAAATATAATCAAAATTCAAGTTTCTCGACACACCCATTTTGAAAGTATCAGGTGATAACTTTAGTCTTTGTAATCAAAGTCCTATTTTAAACCAAAACAAACTTCTCATATTTGAGTGATCTCGGATGTACCATGTCACCATAAAGACTTATACCAGCCCTTGTCAACCTCGGCACATGGATCCGATCGTGACAATACGTTTATGATGGTACGACCTTGCCTATACCTAGACATTATCGGCTGATGTAGTTTAGGGCCTCTCACTAGTTCTTTTAGCAAGATGACGAGGAGGTGGTTACGAATTCATGGGACGATGCTCCTGTACATGATTCCAATGATGATAAGGAGGATGTTGTTTGCCTTTCCATACTTTCCACTTATCTTAATTTTCATTTTGCTTTAAATAATTGACCTGATAGGTAATATTGGCTCTACTCACCCTTTTGAATAACACTATGCATATTATTTTATATTATTGATAATCAGTTGGGGGTGAATATATTCTAGATATGCATTCAAAATTCCTTTTAAATGCTTTCTCAGAACATTTCTATGCCTTTATCATGATCTTACGCACACTACTGACCCACATAGCTTATTTCTTTAACACATTAGGGACAATATGTATTTGCAGTTGGAGGGTAGAGTCGCATAATGAATGCAAAGGATTGCAAATGATTAAACAAAAAGTTTTCAAGAATTTTTCGGGAAAAAAAAAAAAAAACGTTAACTTAGCATAAGTGAATTTTGTCTTGCATATTCATAAATCAATTTTCGGCTAGTATTCATTCAAGGATAAAATGAATTGTTCTTTCTCAATGTTAAATAAGAAATGGAATCTAAATTAAGTACAAAATTTTTCTAAGATATTGAAAACCAGCCATTTGCGATTGTTAAAATAAGAATGAGTTAAGGATTAGAATCCATGAGAACTGAGTATTCAAGTAGGCCAAAACATAGGTGGAGACTTACGAACCCTACATTTTGTGAGCTTTATAGCCATATCTTTTATGTTTAAGGGTTTTATACTTAATGTTCTATATGATTTCTTTCATCCCATTTTCTCAGATAGCTTTATCACGTGACTTTCCTTTGGTATTAAATACACAAGACACTTTATCTGATATACATGTTTGGATTGATACCTCTGAAAAATGCTATCAACCTTTAGAGTGATGTTAGGCCATGTTTGAACATTTTGAGCTTATACCCTTTTCTTGGTTATAATGTCCTAGAAGCCAACTTGAAACCTTTAAATAAATATATGAATTTTTTTATTTTAGCCACATATATACTCGTTTAGCCTAGATATTAAGGTATGCCAACCCTACATGCTTTTGGATACCAGTGCCCAAAATTGTAATAAGGTGTTATAAGGAAGGGGATTGTGTTTGAGAAAAAAAGAAAGAAAAAATTATTATACATATTTATAGGACATTGCATTCCAAAGATTTATTAAGTGTTCTTCAAAAAACAAAAGAAAGAAAGCAAAAAAAGGAAAAGTTAATAGTCAATATAGCTTCAAACTTTGGTTCTTAAGTTTGGTGTGTAAGGAAGTAGAAAATGAGAAGTCGAGGGTAAAATGAAATATAATGCACCATCCACTAAATCCCTAAACATGTACTTTGAATTCTCTATCCTTTGTTTGTTAACCCAACACCCCATGGCCAAGCTACAACCTATTGAAAGACATGACGCTTTAGGTGAATGGCATTAGCAAGGGTATTGATCTAAATTATGTGGTTCGATATAGTACATTTGATTTATGCATTGATACATTCTTTTATGATGCTACGAACACTCACATATACTTTAAATCCTTTCTCATTTACATCTTATTTGGGTTCAATGCACAAACTTTGATATTGCACCTTTGCATGAACCTTGAGGGTAACCTTTGTTAAACTGAATTCATTTGTTGAGAGAACAATTTAGTGAGATTTGTGATAGAGCTATAGACTAAAAGATATTCTTTATGTTATGTTTTTATATTTTAATGAGAATTCCTTTTGAGTAATGAATGTCATTTACTATATTTGTGCATGTGTCTAGAATTCACAAAGAGTATTTGATCTAGTGTATAGACTACGGCTTACACACAAGACTAGCTCATCGGTTCTTTTAGAATACAAGTTTATCGTTCACAGTTTTAGAAGGAATTGGACATACCATCAGTATAACTGTAGCACAGAATTTCAGCAGGTCTGTCTTGACTACGGGGAATGGTTTAATTCTAACTTTTTGTACTAGTACACTTTATGTGTATTGAACTGGATCCAATTGAGTTAATTATTTTATACTGACTTTATAAAATAATTTAAACCTCATGATTATTATGATTACTTATGTTCTTAATCCGAATTCTATTCTTAGACACGTGTATGTGGTGATTGTTGCTTTGATTATACAAAGAGTGAGATTTCATGTGAGTCAATAAGCTTAGTGGTTTGGGTGATAACATTATATATATAGTAAATATTAATAGTTGAAGAAATCCACATCCTGATAATTTGGATTGACGATATCCCCTTGAGGAAGTTTATAAGTTTTGACTATATCAAATCTTGTAAGTGGATTTTGAATCCGATACATCAAATAAGTTAAGTGCAAATGTTTCAAGGATAATAAAAGGCCAATTAAATTAGATTGCCAGTAATTAAATTTAATTGACGAATATCTGTAATCTTAACGTGGGGAGATAAAAAGTATTTAATATTAAAGGCTCGAAAATATAATTTCAAATAAGATTATGACTGCAATTATAATTCTTTAGTGGACTGAATTATAATTTATGTAATTAAATCCTAACCGAGGTAAGATTAGGAGATTTAATTACATAGAAAGTCCTTTTCTTATTTTCCTATTAGTCCCTGTTATAACCCTATAAAATACCATCTCTTGTGGCAGCTAAGGTTAACGTTTTCTAAGAAGAAAAATAAGAAACCCTAAAGAAACTACCGAGAGATCCCAACATCTTGTGAGAGAGAAGGAATGTATTTTTGGTAATACGGCAGAAGGCTGAAGGTTGAGATCGAGTAGTCGAATCGAAGTCAACAAAAGTTGTCTATTAGATTTGTCGAGATCAAATCAAAGAGATCTCGAAAATATGATCTTGTTCTCGTAGAATAGAACTGTAAATACTTTTTTGTATTAATTATATACACTATAGTCATGATCTTGGAGTTTTCTACATTCCCCAAAAATTTGAAGTTCAAAACGTAATTTATGGTTATACTGGATAGTCTATTTAAATTGGTGATATAAATTAACTCACTTAATTTTTAATGATTGAAAAATAGCTAGGTTTGAAGTATGTTGAAATGGTTCTTTTATGCAATTTTTAGACTATATGACTTGCTTGATATTGATATTGAACCAGGATTTTCCTTTACTGAGAGTAATACTTGACTTATAACTAATATAAGAATTTTTTGGATATACTTACTGTAAGCCCTCAAGAGATTTCACTCGTCCACTAGGGGAAACTTAGGGGTTTAAAAGGCTTGCTACATGAACTAAGTTTAGTCGTGTTTTTAACGAAAAGAGAATATAGGATTTTTTTGTCCATTTTAGTTTTTCATATTTTCATTGCTAGGGACTAGAAATATTTTCATATTTTATACGCTTGAAAGGGTTAATCATAAATTCTAATTTCTATTGTTATTAGAAATTATTTTCCTCCTATTTTATGTGTTTTATTAGAATTTTATCTTCATGTGTAGGATTGTATTTCATCACAAGAATTGATAGAAAATATGGTATAAAAGTTGTAAAAATAAGATAAATCAAGAAAATGACAGAAACATAGAGTAAAGCGGAAAAATAAGAGTATACAAAAGGTTGATCTTATTGTCCGAACGTTATCTTATTATTCGGTTGCCAAAGACCAGTAGCCAAGTCATTCAACACTTAGATAACATATTTCTTTTTTGGGATGATAAATAGTTGTTCTTCATCCAGACACCATTGTACTGTCCAAACACTACGATACAACAAGCTCTGCGTTTTTATTTTAACCCTAGAGTTTTGTCCTATAAATACATCCTTTTGTATAGACTTTTGGTAAGTGACTAATCACATATAATGGTAAAATACATATATATATATGTTTGAATGTGATTAATCAATGGTTAAAAAAGAGTAAATAAAGCTAATTCTCTTACTTATACTAAACATTTTCCATTGCAGGTGAATTAAAGCTAAACACAAAGAAATGGTGCCAAAAAAAAAAAACGAAAGACACCAGATGGACCCTTCAAAAGCATGTTCGAAGGGTGACCCATTCAAAGGCAAGTTCATATGGCAGAAAGTGAAGTAGAAAAAGAAGAAGAAAAAAATGTTCAAGTGTTGCATTACCCTTCGAGTGCCCATTCAAATGGTGGCCTATTTGAAGGAGCCTTCGCACAGCAGAATGTGGAGATAAAACCTAAAGTGCAAAAAAGCCCAAGTATGGAACTACTCTTCGAAGGCTATATACTCTTTAAACCCCCTTCAAAGGGTCTGTGGAATTCTGAGAGACTTCATTATTTCAACTGCTAAAGTTAAATTAATGTCCACCCAATTATTATGTAATTATATGCTAGAGGCTATAACAAAGAATAGTTCTTAGAACAGGTCTAAGGGAGGTATTAGGATAGGTGTTATTTTCTTTATAGTAATGTAGCTTATTTTGTTTTTTTCGCTTTTATTATTGTAATAAGGGGAAGAGTTTGAGTTTTAAATATAAAGGTAGCGAACCTCCAGGATTCCAGTAGTTTTTTTCAAGTTAGATTAGAATAAAATTTTCTTTTCCCTCTCTAAGGGAGAGTTTTCTCTCCATATTTTCTTTCCAAGCAAGTATTCTAGTTTTATTTTATTTTGTTTTCCTTTTCAAAATTTTAATAAGAGTTTCATTGGAATCATAAGTTCATAGTTATGATCCTGCTTTTGTATGTTCGGTTTTTAAACCTCGCATACGAAATACTCAATCCGATGGGATGCTTTATTGAACTAAATGTTGAATAAATAAAAATTAAGTAGGAATTTTCTATCTTCCATATTTCAATCGAGAAATCTTTTGACTAATTTATACCGAGTTGTTTACTTATTAGGTTATAAATTTTGAAAAATTAGTGTCAAACTAAACTATAACATGAATTGAATCAGGATAAGGTGGTTTTTAGATATTAATTTTATTTCAAAAACCTTTCATATTATGAAAAATATTTTCTTTTGTTCTACCATCCTTTGCGGAGTAAATCTTATTTTTGAAATGATTTTCTAAATCCATCACCAAAGCCTTACGCTTCTTATGAGACGAACCAGACATAGCCAGATTAAATAGCTACAATTGATCCTTGCACTTAGGTTGAGCAAGCAAATTTTGGCGCGATTACCAGGGAGCTACGAGCGACAGTGATAGTTTTGGAGTTAGATCAGGAATGGAATTTACCAATACCACCTTCACCAATGAAGGCCTATGTGATTGCATGTAACCATTGACATGTTTATGCATCATTCCATCACCTATTTGGGCGTATTGTCAGGCTATCTCATTGATTTTGTTAGTATTTTATGATTTCTTATATTTGATTTTTGTATTGTAGGTAATGGAAGAGGATAGTGAGAATAAGGAGATTTTAACGATGATACATGTTGAAGAAGAGAGCCACTTCACGATCACTAAGTCAAGGAATGAAGAGAAATGGAAGAGAAATATGTGGGCGACCAAAAGAAGGAGGCAAAAGCACCAAAATTTCAAGAAAGAAACCAAGCACGAACTTAGGGGTACGCTCTCTGTCTTTGGGGCGTGCATCCCTTTTTTGGGTGTGCCCCTTCTGTTTCTCAGTCGTGCGCCCACCAAGACCCTGTTTTTGGGTGTTTCAGTGAGGCATTTCATCAAACAACTATGAGAGTTAGGATAGGCGCATGGACCTCTTTTCAAAGGCGCACGAACTCTTTTTAGGGGCACACGAGGTCTCTCTCCGTGATGGTTTTTTGGCTTTTTTTACACTTGTAATTTTACCTTTTTGCCCTTGAGAGTTCTTTTTTACTCAGTTTTCTAACTTAGTACGTTTCATTGAATTCCTCTCTCTCCTAGGGTTTACATGCTTGTAAGTGAATTTTATTTTGAATTGGTAAAGTTTAATTTCGATTAAGTTTTTCATCATCACTACTCATGCTCTTTTAATTTTCGATCTTAGTTTTCTATTTTCATTTAGAATTTCAATTCGATGGAAATTTTGCATGTTTGTTTTGTATTTTAAATTTGTAGTTCAAGTATGTTAGGCTAGGGTTTATTCTTGGCTTCAAGTCATTGAAGGTGGTATGGTAGTTGGTGAACTCAAACGTAAAAGAATATTTTTTTATGATGAAATATCTTTCTTAGTTCTAAATGGAATCTCATATTAAGCTAGGGTTCTTTCGAACTCAACTCACCTGTGTTACAACCATAGCTTGGTTATAATTTTTCACTTGTGCAGCCCAAGTGTTTGGTTCAATGTCCCGATGAGTTTGAAATATATTTGCTAAAACCCAATTAGGTTTTCTTATGAAACCAAATCACCCGTGTTATAATCATTACATGGTTACGAGTGGCGACTCGTGTATAACAAGTATTTGATTCAATGGCCCGATGATTTAGAACCTATTTTCCTAAAACCATAAATTGAGGTTTTCTCAAGAAAATGTTTCACCCGTATTACAATTGAAGCCCGATTACGAGTCAACGCTCGTGCACACTAGGTGCTCGATTCAATGTTCCGGTGAGTCCAAAACCTATTTCAAAAGCCTCCACTTTCCTTGAGTTCCATAAATTGGGTTTTAAAGGAATATCTACCGGTCTAGCAATGAATGTGCAATTGATAGGTTGAGTTGTCAACACATTTGAGTAAACCACTACTCTCTCGCTACTGGATTTGGTTCAAAGCCAAAATTATCTTAGTTATTTTATTTTAGTATTTCTTTTTTAATTTAATATTACAATTCCTTCACTCCACCATTCTCAACTCAACCCATACCTAAGCATCCCATAAATTCAAAGTTAGTTTAGATTAACTTAGGTTCGCCTACTAACTAAAGAGAATAAGTCTAGAGCTTTTAACAAAGCCCTCCCTGTGGAAATAACCTTAGCTCTCACCGAGTAAAACTACGACCACCCTCTTGCACTTGAGAGGTAAAATCCAAATACATTTCAGGGTCGGTCAAGTTTTTGGTGTCATTGCCATGGAGTGTAACTAAGCACTAGAATTGGGATAAAATGGGAGTTCACTTAAGAAATTGGGTGAATTACTCCTTTCCTCTATCTCTTTATTAGGTGTTTTCTTTCTTTTGCATTGTAACATATTTATTTGCACATCATATAGCCTAGCTTGCATATTGGTTAACTTAGGTTGCATTTTAGTGTAGTTTTTAATTTTTCTTGTTTTGTTTTCATTTTTTTTCTTATCATGGACATGAATTTTGGTGACTTCGCTCATGGTCCCTTTGATGCCCAAGCCTATATAGAGTCTCTAAGTGACCAATTTGGATATAACCATACATTAGTGACTTATCACCAATTACCCCAATTCTTCGAGCACGGGAAGGAAGACCCATGTCTTCACCTTGATAGGTTTGAGGTAGTGTGTGGTTCACATGATGCTAGAATGAGTTGAGAGACTTAGATCTATGTTTTTCCCTTTGTCTTTACAAAGTGTGGCTGGTAACTAGTGTTATGATTATGGTGAATGGACCACTTGTGAAAAATGTTGTCAAGCTTTTATTGAGAAATTCCTCCCTATTCATCAAACCTTCACCCATAGCCTTAAAATCAAAAATTTTATCCAAAAAAAAGGGGTGAAGTATTTTATAATTGCTGGGAGAGATTTAACATACTTTTGGACATTTTCTCAAGTCACGAATTAGAGTTTAGGGACATCCTAGCCATATTATATAATGCTCTATCTCGTGAGTTGCACCAAGCGTTTGATATAGTCTTGGGTAAAGAATTTCTTAATCTCTCCCAGAGTGAGGTATGGTCATTCCTTGAATTTTGCTATAAGCATACCAAGCCACAAGAAAGACTTGAACCTAGTTTTGAACCTCACACACTTGAAAACCACACTAACCCTTTCCCAT
Organism: Sideroxylon spinosum; assembly: GCA_003260245.2. Classification (NCBI taxonomy): domain Eukaryota; kingdom Viridiplantae; phylum Streptophyta; class Magnoliopsida; order Ericales; family Sapotaceae; genus Sideroxylon; species Sideroxylon spinosum. The sequence continues at coordinate 14,324,688 of QLOD02000010.1, read as the reverse complement.
ATGCAGCTTCTTTACTTAATCCTCATGATCCATCCTTTGTAAGTAGCATATGCATAGAGCCCAATTATTCAGATTTTACATGTCTCAACTTATTCCACTCAGCGAGGGCCAGTTTGAAGAGCCCCAAGATTACTGGCCTAGTGAATCTAAGGATGCATAATTTGAGGCCATAGATACCAAGTGGGACATTTGTTCTAATCACATGAGGGATGAAAGTTGGGATAAGCATCTTTCTCATTTCCCTATGGACTTTCTTATTGAAGAGAATTCCTTACCACCGATCGAGAGTCAAGGCGACATGCATTCTTTACCTACTACCGAGCACGATGCTCAACCCACCCGACCACCCCAGGCCTATTGAGAGCCTTTTGACTCCAACTGAGCATTTGAATGTCACATGGCCTGTGGAGCAAATCATTGAATCAATTGACCTTAGTTCACTTCACTATACATCTAAGGTTGAGAGTGGTGCATACCTCTCACCTCTTGAGTTAGCCCTACCTAAAAAGTTCATGTTGGGGATTATGAGTGATTATGTGACTGATCATCAGTAGGGGAAGATAATAGACATTTGAAGAGAGTCCGTTGATTTTCTAAGCATCGAAAGATTGATTGAACCCGCCTTGTCCATGTCCTTGTATGCATTATAGCCACATTCGAGATTTCATGAACCTTAATTGGCTTTTCATCCCTCGATACGTTTTACACCCAAGAAGTGTCCACCTTCGGTGCTTTGTGGGTCCAAAGAGAACATTTTTTTCGTAAACCATTTGTGGATGCATAGGCTAGAGAGGGTGTTGAATAATACCTTCCTTTTCATTTTATTTATACATAGTAGAATAGATTTTTTCTTTTCCTTATTTCCTCATTTCTTTTTAGTTTGATTTTCTTCTCTTATTTTCTTTTATTTCATTTTTGTTTCTTCGTTTATACTAATTTTTTTTTTTTTTTGTCTTATTTTCATTTTATTTCTTTCTTATTTCCTTTCTAAACTTTTCTCTTATATTGTTGCTTTTATTCACTTCAAATATGGAAGCACTTGAGGTAATAACCTTCCTCTCCCTTTTTATTTAGTCTTGCACTTCCATTTGGTATTTCATATATATATATATATATAAGTCACTATTGAGAGTGTTGTAGACTCTAGATTAGGGAGGTATTGGGTGATGCCTTAAGGGGCTTAAATAACGGGTGTTTCATCTTCCCATGCTCATTCTCATCATGCTCATTTTTAAATACTTCAGACCCACTCTTCATTCATGGTTCTCACATTGGGGATAATGTTCTATTTAGGTTGAGGGTGGTCACATGATGAAATCGCATCATGAGATATTGTGTTGAAATCGTCAGATTTTTTTCAAAATATTTGGAGCAGTGTCGTGTTGGATTCTGCATAGGTTAGCATGGTTGTTCTTACATGTTGGCCCTTTTTGGTTTGGTTGAATGTGTCTTTGAGTAAGAGAGTGATAAATAAGTCTTGTTTAAGCATTGATGTGAAACTTGTTCAAGTTGAATGTGTGCTTTTCTTATGTTTTGATTACTATAATGGAAGGGTTTATATGCTTAAGTGTGATGTTTGTTTAGCAATTGAGCATTCATAGACTAGGTGGAGACTTAAACCCCTTAGTGGTGAGCTTAAGAGCCATTTATTCTTGTTTTGAGGGGTTGCACTTGATTTCAGCTCATTTGTTCTGTGTTGTTACTTCTAATGCACCAATTACGTCGCACATACTTATGTAAGTTTCACTTGGCACAGCATTAGTTGTTGCAAGCCTAGAACATGAAGCTAGGCCCTCTTTTTTATCTTTGGGCCTCCTAGTCCTTTCTTGATATGAAATTGCCCTAGGAACTAACTTGAATCCGTTTTTGTAAATAGTTTATGTTTTTATTCTTGATTTTCAACCCATATATGACCCTTACACCCATTTATATACTTTAAGCCTAACCCTTACATGTCTTGGGTTGTGGAAGTACCTCAATGCTTAATGTTATGCATTTGGTATTAAGAGTGTGAGTTTTTGAGAGAAGATGAATGTTGGGTTAAGAATTCATGTGTCGTATAGTTTATTATTTTGTTTGTATTATTCAAAAAAAAAGATGAAAAAATGGTTAAAAAAAACAAATAAAAAATGAAAAAGAAAAAAAAAAGACAAATTTCTTATGCTTTGTGTTTTTGCTTATGTAATAATGGGACATGTACATTGGTTGCATATTTTGCCAATGTCCCGACATTAGTTATTTAGTAGGAGTATACTTCTTGGTGGGACTCTTGTAGAGCTATGGAAAGGAATTGGGTAGTTCGGTTTGGAGTGCACTTGAACATTCATATCTCAAGATGTGTGCTTTGAATTCCATAGCTTTCATTATTAACCATTTACCCATGGCCAAGTTATAACAAGAACAAAGACATAGCAGATTCTTGGTAGGCAACTCTTTTGTATGTGCATGTAATAACCTTTTGCGGTAACGTGGTGTAATTTTTTTTGCATAGTATTAGAAGTTATTAGTATGAGATGTCCACTCTAAACTTCAAATCAGTTCACTTATTCATTTTGTGGGTCTTGTGCAATTAGGATAGCATTACTTGCTGAACGTTTGTGTGACCCTTGATGAGTGATTTTCTTTCGATGAGTGATACCTTGTGAGTGTTTGAAGTCAACACTTAATGCTCTCTTGACCGGGTTAACTGTATGACACAGTTTTGCACACATACTCTTCCAACTTTGATAGTCTGTGTTTTCATGCTTTACACTTGGAAAGTGCACATGATACTTAGATGTTTTGACTTATTATGTTTGAACTTGATTTTCCTTTGAACTTAATCACTTTTGGACATATTAAGACCACTAAAGATGTTTGTGGGTAGCATCACTGCAAACCCTCACGAGACCTTACTTATCCACGAGGATGAATCTAGGGGTTTAAAGGGCTTGCCTCACGAGCTAAGTGTGGCCGTGTGTCTCCAACAAAAATGGACCTCCCTTTTTGTTTGAGTCGTTATTCATCTTTGTTTTCGAATAAGTTGAAATTTCTTGATTTATGCTCTTTAGTCCTAGGATTTGAATTCTGTCCATTGCTAGGGACTAGCAACATCTAGGTTAGGGGAATGATTGCATGCAATTTTTGACATGTTTATGCATCATTCCATCACCTATTTGAGCATATTATCAAGCTATCTCATTGATTTTGTTAGTATTTTATGATTTATTATATTTGATTTTTGTATTGTAGGTAATGGAAGAGGAGAGTAAGAATAAGGAGATTTTAACGATGATACATGTCGAAGAAGGGAGCCACTTCAAGATCACTAAGTCAAGGAATGAAGAGAAATGGAAGAGAAACATATGGGTGACTAAAAGAAGGAGGCAAAAGCACCAAAATTTAAAAGAAAGAAACCAAGCACGAACTTGGGGGTGCGCCCCCTTTGGGTGTGCTCCCTTATGTTTGTGGGGTGCGCCCCTCTTGTTTCTCATTCATGCGTCCATTGAGACCCCTTTTTGGTGTTTTAGTGAGAGGTTTCATCAAACACCAATGAGAGATGGGATGGGTGAGAGATGGAACGAGCGGACGGACCTCTTTTTAGGGGCACATGGGGTCTCTCTTCGAGATAATCTTTTAGCATTCCTTGCACTTATAATTTTACCTTTTTTTCCTTAATTTGTTTAGCCTATAAATAGGCGTGTGAAAATTATGAAGGGACTTTTTTTTTTCAATCAATTTTCTAACTTAGTACGTTTCATTGAATTCCTCTCTCTCCTAGGGTTTATAAGCTTGTAAGTGGATTTTATTTTGAATTGGCAAAGTTTAATTTTGATTAAGTTTTTCATCATCACTACTCATGCTCTTTTAATTTTTGATCTTAGTTTTCTATTTTCATTTAGAATTTCAATTTGATGGAAATTTTATATGTTTGTTTCATATTTTAAATTTGTAGTTCAAGTATGTTAGGCTAGGGTTTGTTCTTAGCTTCAAGCCATTGAAAGTGGTGTGGTAATTGGTGAACTCAAATGTAAAAGAATATTCTTTTTTCAATGAAATATCTTTCTGATTTCTAAATGGAATCTCATATTAAGCTAAGGTTCTTTCAAACTCAACCCACCCGTGTTACAACCATAGCTTGATTACAAGTTTTCACTTATGCATACCACGTGTTTGGTTCAATATCTCGTTGAGTTAGAAAATATTTTCTAAAACCCAAATTAGGTTTTCTTATGAAACCAAATCACCCGTGTTATAATCATTATTTGGTTACGAGTGGCCACGCATGTATACCAAGTATTGGATTTAATGGCCTAGTGATTTAGAACTTATTTTCCTAAAATCGTAAATTGAGGTTTCCTTAAGACATCATTTCACCCGTGTTACAATCGAAGCTTGGTTACGAGTCGATGCTCATGTACACTAGGTGCTCGATTCAATGTCCCGATAAGTCCAAAACCTATTTCAAAAGCCTTCGCTTTCCTTAAATTCCATAAATTAGGTTTTTGAAGGAATATCTACCGGCCTAACAACGCATGTGCAATTGATAGGTTGAGTTATCAACACGTTTGAGTAAACCACTACTCTCCTACTGCTGGATTTGGCTCGAAGCCAATATTATCTTACTTATTTTATTTTTAATATTTTTATTTTAATTTAATATCACAATTCCTTCACTCCACCATTCTCAACTCAACCTATGCATAAGCATCCCATAAATCCAAAGTTAGTTTAGATTAACTTAGGTTCGCCTACTAACTAAAGAGAACAAGTCTACAGCTTTTAACAAAGCCCTCCCTGTGGAGATGACGTCAGTTCTCATCGAGTAAAGCTACAACCACCCTCTTGCACTTGAGAGGTAGAACCCAAACACATTTTAGGGTCGGTCACTATGCACTTGCTCGGTAACTTTGTTCCACCTTTCTTCTCTTTCTCTTGATTATGGACATAGTTACGGGTGATTTTAAGGATGGACTCTTTGAAACCTATAATTATATAAGTTATCTTGGAGACCTTTATGGTCATGATTTGCCCTAGAGACTTATTATTTACTCCCTCAATTTTATGGGCTGAGGACCCACATCTTCATCTTGACAAATTTGAGGAGGTGTGTATGATATCTCGTACTAATTTTCGTATGGATGTACACTTGATGTTTTTGTTTTTCCCTTTATCTTTACAAATTGTAGTAAGAGAATGATGTTATGCCCTTAGTGACTCAACAAATACTTGGGAAGAGTTATTTTGTCCTCTTGTTGAAAATTTTCTCCCTCCTGTTCTAAATTTCATAATTTTCCAGTTTAATCTAGAAATATTTTCTCAAATGGAATTTGAAGCATTTTACAAATATTAGGAGAGATTTCATGAACTTTTAAAAACCTTCCCTAATCATTGATATGATTTGTGGAACATCTTCAATTTTTTCTATGAGGGTTTATCTATTGGGATGTGTCACATGGTAGATGACTTAGCTAAGGGTGAGTTTATTAATCTCACCTTGGATGAGGCATGGCACATTCTCGAGGCTTATTATGCACATTCAAATATGAAGGGAAAAACTAAACTGAATGTTGAGTCTAACACCTATGAAAGCCTCACCAACTTTGCTTTGCACAATTCCCCTTCATATGATTATTATTTTTCACATATGGAGAGTCAAGTGTATGCGGAGCCCATTAACACTGATTTTGCATGTTCTTACACTTCACCACCATTTGAGGACTCATCTGATGAGCCTCTTGCCTTTAGGTCACTTACATATGAGCATGTCCTACACTTAGAGACCTTAGGGCTTAAGTGGGAAGATAGTGAGCCTATTGCTTCACTTCATATAGACTCTCCCATTCATGAGAATTCATTTCCACCATTAGAGACTCCAGAGGACATGCCGTCTATTCTTACCATCGAGCTTGATGCTCACCCCACCCTATCCACCTCGGACACAATTGAAAGTCTTTTGACTCCACTTTAGAACACTCATGACACAAGGCCTGAGGAGTGTACTATTGAGCTAGTTGACGCTATTCACTCACCACACACTCAAGGTTGAGAGTGGTGCACACCTCTCACCTCTTGACTTAGCCTCATACAAAAGTCCTATTCAGGGGACAGCGAGTGAATTTGATGAGACTGACCATCAATAGAGGGAGGTGGTAGATATAAGGGGAGCACAAATTGACTTTTTGGGTGTTGAGATATTACTAGAACCTACCATGTTCATTTTTGATCCATTCATCGGGCCATTTCTGGAGTTGCTTGAATCTTACATGGCCATTTTTCCCTCAAGTTGTTCTCCACTCTAGGAGCATCCACCCTTGACTCTCTGTGAGCTCGAGGAGAATATTTTAGTTCTTAAACCACATGTGGATGCTTGGGATAGATTGGGAATTGGATGATTTCTCTCTTCCATTATCTTTGTATATAGTAGATTAGATTTTTATTTTCTTCCTTTTTCATTTTTTTCCTTCTTAGAATAGATTATATAATTATTTTTTTATTGTTCTCTTTTTATTTCTATATTCTAACCTTTATTCTTTTGTATAGTTTGTTTTTATTTTTGTAAAGTTTTAATTTTAGCAAAATAAAGCACTTAAGGTAACTCTTCTATCTTTTCTACTTAGTCTTGTACTTCGCTTCTACATTTCTTGCTGTTTAGGAGTGTTGTAGGAACTAGATTGGGCAGTGGTTTGGTTTACTTTTCATGAAACTTGCTTACTTAAGCATGCTTGTCATAGGTGGAGACTTATACCCCACATTCTTGTGAGCTTTAGAGCCTTAACTTTCTTTCATGTGGGGTTGTACATATTCATCTTTAATTTTATTTTCAACTCACATTCTTTGATAGCTTCATTATTCTTGTTCTTGGTTTCAATGCACCCCTGGTATCACAATGCACCCCTGGTATCACACGAACTTGCATGAATATATTTTAATTACTATATGAGATGTTGCAAACTTAGAGAGTGATATTAGGCCATCTTTGATTATTTTGGACCTTTATTTCCTTTCTTTTTATTTATATTACCCTAGGAGCCAACTTGAAGCCTATAAATTTATAAATAAAAAAAAATGATTTTTCTTATGTCTAGCCATCTAATATAGTCTTTAAGTCTTCTCTCATATTTTAACCTTACTCTTGCATGTCTTGGGACTTTTGAGTGCTTTATTGTTAAGTTATGAGTTTGGTTGGGTGTTTTGCAAGAAAATGGAGATATAAGGTTGAGAAAAAAAATAATTTAAAAAATAAAAAGAAAATAAAAAAATTAAAACATGAAGAAGAAGAATAAAAAAGAATTTATATGCATTTGGGATATCACTTGTTCATGTTGAGTGATTATGACCATAGTCCCACATAAGAAAATATATAATAAAAATAAAGCTTCATTGTTGGTGTTAAAAAAGTGTTGAAAGGATGAGAGTTGGGTGGAGTGTGTTATTTTCACTATATTATTTGTCCTAAACATACACTTTGAATTTCCCTTCCTTTTATTGTCTAGCCAACTCCCATAGCCAAGTTATAACCCTTGAAAGACCTAATGGACTCTAAGTGGGCAACTATTCTATGATGCATTCATCATTCAATTGGTTGTAGTGTTGGTGCTATATTTAATAATTCTATTTAATAAACATTGGAACATTCTTTTATGAAGCTACGCCACTTTATTTTTTAATTTTCTTCACTTACATTTTTATGGGTTCATGCACTTTTAGTATTGCATTCTTGCATGAATTATAGGAGAAACCCTTTGTGAGTGAATTTCATTTAGGAATGGAATCATGTGAGATTTTGAAGTTGAAGCCAAGTTTTTGCATACTTTTGTAACCTTGTTGAAGGAATGGCATAACTTGGCATGTATGATTTTCAAAAGTTGATTAGTGGTTATGTTCAATTTACATTTGGATGAGATAAGCAATTCTTGGACCCTCCAACTTGTTGATTATTGAACTTAAACCATTTTGAACTTAAAGTGACTTGTGCCATACATGAGACCATTCCTAAATGTTTGTGGGTAGCAACACTGCAAACCCTCACGAGACCTAACTCATCCACTAAGGGGAATCTAGGATTTAAAAGGCTTACTACACTTGCTAAGTGTGGTCGTGTGTCTTCGACAAAAATGGACATTTGCTTAGGTAGTTTTATTTTATTTTAATCCTAATAACGTTACCCCCAAACATATATTTAGGGGTAACCTTATATTTGTATTTGAGACCTTAGGGCATAATTGCTTTCATGGCTAGGGACTAGCAAGATTTAGGTTAGGGTTGTGATTAATCACATAAAATGGTGAAATATATATATATATATATATAAATGTGATTAATCTATGGTTAAAAAGAGTAAATGAATCTAATTCTCCTACTTATATTAAACATTTCCATTACAAGTGAATTAAATCTAAATACAAAGTAATGTTGCAAAAAGAAAGCAAAATAAAAAAGTCAGACGGACCCTTCGAAGGGTGACCCATTTGAAGGTAAGTTCGCATGATAGAAAGTGGAGCAGGAAAAGAGGAAGAAAAAAATGCTCAAGTGTTGCACTACCCTTTGTACTGAACGCCTGTTCAAAGGGTGGCTTATTCGAAGGAGCCTTCGCATGATAGAATATGGGGATAAAAACTGAAATGCAAAAAAAGCCCAAGTATGGAACTATCCTTCAAAGGGCCCTTCAAAGGATATACACCCTTTGAACCTCCTTTCGAAGAGTTTATAGAATTTTGAGAGACTTTATTATTTCAACTGCTGATGCTTAATTCCTATCCACCCAATTATTATGTGATTATATGCTGGAGGTTATAATAAGGGGGAGTTCTTAGACTAGTTCTAAGGGAGGTATCAGGATAAGTTTTATTATCTTTTTAGTAGTGTAGATTATTTTATTTTTTTAGTTTTTATTATTATAATAAGGGGAGGAGTTTTAGTTGTGAATGTAAAGGTAGAGAAAATCCATGGTTCCAATCGTTTTTTTCAGGTTAGGTTAGAATAGAATTTTCTTCTCCCTCTCCAAGGGAGAGTTTTCTCTCCAAATTTTCTTTTCAAGTCAGTATTCTAGTTTTATTTTATTTTATTTCTTTTTTCCTTTTCAGAATTTTAATAAGAGTTTCATTCCGATTTTAAACTTCTTTTTTCTTTCAATTATGGTGAGTTTTAATTTCAACATGAGTAGTTAATCTTTTTAACCTTATTCTGATTCATGAAATGTTATAACTTAGTTTTGATTTTTAATTTTCCCAATGATGTGCTTAAGTTCAATATTATTTTTAAGTCAAATAGAAATTTTCCTCTTTAATTTTGTAAAATTGGAATTGTAAGTTCATAGTTACGATCCTACTTTCGTATGTTTGGTTTTTAAACCTCGTATAGGGAATACTCGATCCGATGACATGATTTATCAAACTAAATGATGAAAAAATGAAAATTGAGGAGGAATTTTCTATCTTTCATATTTTAATCGAGAAATCTTTTGACTAATTTGCACCGAGTTGTTTATTGGTTAAGTTATAAATTTTGAAAACTAGAGTCAAATTAAACTATAATATGAATCGAATCGAGAAAAGGTTTTTTTCTTAGATATTAATTTTATTCCAAAAAACTTTCATAAAAAAATCAATGAGAAATATTTTCTTTAGTTTTACCATTGTTTATGGAGTAAATTTTGTTTTTGAAATGATTTTTCTAAATCCGTCACCAAACCCAGACTTAACCGGATTAATTAGTCATAACTGATCCTTGTACTTGGGATGAAAAAGCAAATTTTAGCTTTTCATATACTTCAATCTTATATTCTTGAGAGTTCTTAGGTTTTCAGTGAAGAGTTTTTAGAGTAGTTTGATGATTTTCATAGTTTGGATTCAAGTTGTTTTGAAGATTAATTGCTGTTTTCGATAAAGTTCAAGCATTCTTCAATGGAGTTTTTCTTTTCTTCTTTGTTTACTTTTAATGCTTGATTTTTTTTAATTATCTACAATGCTAGGCTAAATTTCTTACCTAATTTAACCTATCAATGATGAGTGGATCCTTATTCAATGATTAGATGTGAACTACGCCTTACATGCAAGGTTAAACTTGTATGTTAGGGCTTAGTTTTCCAAATCTATTTATTACTTTTCAAAATCTTTCAAAGACGTGTAACCTCGATTATATTCATTGAAATCTCTAATGACGTTACATGATTATAATTTTCATAAATTTTTAAATCAAATAAAATGTTTTTGGACCAAAGAGGTAACGATTGAATGTCTTTCTAGTTTTCTTATCCTAAATGAGATTTCAAAACCATGCTTTGGAAAAATGTTTTAGCGATGATTTTTTCTGGTTTTCTATTCCTAAACGTGAATCTTGAACCGAGACAAACATCACATTCAATTTGAGGATAAGGACTCCATCTAGAATTGTAGTTAAATCAAGATTTTTAATTAGATATCTTTAGATTAAAGTCTTGTTTATTTTTAGTTCAATTGATTTTTGCTTATTAGATTACTTTAGATTTAAATTAGAATTTTTAAATTACTTATTTAGTGTAATATATTATTTTTAATGTTAAGTTGGATAGCTCTTGGAAACCATTTTTCGAAAACCAAACTTGATTTATTTTTCTGTCACTTGAGAACAATAGATTGAATTAACATGGATACCCTAGAATTCAAAATTTCCCTAGCATCCCTAAGGATACGATCTTGAACTCATCAGGTTAAATTACACCACACACCCTTACACTTGGGGATTGTTTGTCACTGCCTTTTTTGGAAGCGATCGCTTATTTATTCGTTTGTAAATATCTTTTACAATTTTATTCTGATTCTTTGTAGATCATCTTCAGAGGTGATTCTATGAAAATCTTTATAGAGAGATAGTGTGAAGTATAGGAGGAGATGGGTAGCTGGTTCTCATCGATGAAAGAGCCACTATTGCTAATTATATAGGTTCCAACTGTTCCTTAATTTCCCTATTCTCACTACTTGCTCTAGGTATGTCGATCTTAACCCCTTTCATCAATTATGCACACATTCATATATATCGAATTTATAAGTGTTGCCTTTACTTGGGTTTTTTTCTTGATCTTTCTTAGCAATAAAAACTCTATAACCAAACACAAAGACCATTTGAATTATATAAAAAATTTAAGGTAATTAAACATAAGATAGCAAATGAATTGATTGTGCAAATACATTAAACTATGCATATGAAACCCTTCGTTGTTCTAAGGATGAGAGATGGGTGGAAACGATTAGCAACTCAAAGCATCAAAATGCATACTCTGATTCCATTTGTTAGAATATGATTGAAGATATCGCTATCATAATAAGTCAGATATGTGATATATAAAATTTTCTATTCATAATAATCTTGAAATGATAGAAAAGGCTTCACGTTGGAAGGATGAAAAAGAAACAGAATAACTACTTCTAAAGCTAAATTCTCCTTTCTGAGAATTTTACCCTTTAGTTAATATATACTTTTAGTTTTGTACTTTCATTTGAAACTTTTTAAGTTAATATATATCTTGATATGCTGTTTTTATTTCTTTTGCAGCTTGAAAAACAACAAAGACAACATTTTTTGGTTGAGGATCTTTGTTAGAGACAATATATATTTTACATGTTAATTTGGATTGTAATTTTGATTTAGAATATTTTATTTGGAAGAAAATTTAGAAGTTCTGACAATAAAACATTTGTGAATTTGATAAAACTTATTATTTTGTATGATTTATTTAGTAATAAAAATTATTTTTTTTGGTATTGCTTGGCATTAAGAGGAATGACATATTTGATGAATGTATTGTTGTGATTGGGTTCAACAATTTATGCATTTACAGAAAATTAAGGTGCCATTTGGTTTGTATTTCTATTTTTTTGTTTTCTGTTTCTGCTTTTTATTTTCTATTTTATATGTTTTATATTTTGAAAATCTCAAAATAAAAAAATAGAAAAACACATTTGGTTTGACATTTTCTGTTTTTCTTATTTGAGATTTTCCTTATTTTTGGTTGAAACACACAAAATAACTTTTTGCCATTTTACATTTCATGTGTAAATCCATTTTCAAATTTACATAACAGATTTTGAAAACACAAATCCAATTGCATTTTAACTGTCTTTCTTGTTTTCAAAACCAGAATATGGAAAATGGGCTCAAAATATGTACACCAAATGGCATCTAAGACTTTTTGTGTACAAGACATTTAGCAACGACCACATAGGAAATTTGCAATGCTAAAATCTTTTGCGACTAAATATTTTGTTACTAAAAGTAATGCTCAAGTTTTTTAAAGAAAACTTTTGCCCACCAATATTTTGTTGTTAAGTATACATGCTTTACCAACGAAGTAGAAATTAGTTGCTAAAAATCTTTAGAAACTAGCTTTTAAAGACAAATTAGCGACAAAATAACGATCATTACAAAAACCTTTCAACCACAAAATTCATCTTTTAGCAATAAAATTTTTGATTGCTAAAGATATATTTTCTTATGATGAAATTTACATATTTCAAATATATTAGTAATTAAATTAAAATCAGAAATAAAAATAGTATTAAATTAATGAACACAAATAAAAAATGTTTAAATAATAATTAGGCTATCTATTTCATAACAACAACTTTTAGTATTTTTAAAATTTTAAAATATAAAAGAAATATCAAAATATTAATTAGGCTTGTAGTACTTATTTTTTCCAAATTCTGTTTTTAAATTCAACTTGGTCACATTAACTTTACTTGTTTTATTTTCTAAAACATGATTAATATTTTTTTTAATTTAACTTGGTTTTATAAAACCAGTTGAAAAATTATTATTAAATCTTATGCTTACCTTTTTATAATTTTTTTTATACTTTTTTGTTCTTGTTTATAAAAACTTTATTTCATTTTCTCCAATATTAATAGGGGTCTGAGGGGGTTGCAGTGAAAAATCCACCACAGGATTGCATTGTAGGAATAAATGGCTAGGATGTCATTAAGAGTTTGACTGTATTAATAAATATCAATTTGATAAAATCAATAATTCATGATTAAATCTTGACCTTTTATTCTTACACGACAGCACCCTGGAACCCCATCAGTAGATGATCACAATTCTATTTTTTTTCTATAAAACTACTATATTTGTGACATGTGATTTTCATTAATGTAAAATGAACTCACGAGTCCCTTAAATTGAACTTGCCTATTGGTCCTGTAGTTGTAAAATTTTACTAAATAATTAATTCAGTTTGGAAATGATTAAAAAATTATTAAATATTAATTAATTTTAAAAATATAATTTCTCTTACAATAACAACTCTTATTATATCTTAAATTCAAAAATACAAAATAAAAATGCCAAAATATTATTTATGCCTTGGAATAATATTTTTAAGAAAAAATTCTAAATTTAAATTTAAATTGGTTATATTGATAATTTTTAACTGATTAATACTCAATATTTGAGTTATTTTTATAAATCTATAATATATATATAACTATATTAAAGTTGTATATTTTTTTATTGTTTTTCTCATTTAACCAAATAGAATGTGCACTCTTCCTATTTACATTTTGCTTCTCATTTTTTTTGAATTTTTAAATGAAATACTCTCTTTTTTAATCCTTATTCGATGAAAACTATATTTTTTCTTTTACTGTATAATCACTAGAATTGTATTATTTGATTGTAAATAATATGAAGTGAGTTAATGACTCCAATTGCTGTTTTGTAACTATTGTTGTAAAATTTATGTATTTCAAATATATTTGAAATTAAATTTAAAAAATATTAATTAGGATTGAAAATGATTTAAAAACGATTGAAATTAAATTTAATAAAAAATTAACTTCTTTCACAATAACAATTCCTAAAATATTTTAAATTTAAAATACAAAAAATAAACCTGCTATTAAATTAAGCTTGAAAGTGCCTAATTTAATCAGGCTAGAGAGTATTTTTTTAAGCTTAATTTCAAAGTTAAATTAGTGACATTGACAATTATTGATTAGCATTTGAGTTATTATTTATAACATACAATATATAATTAATAAAAATAATATTTTTAGTCTGAAAGTTTTTTATAAATCAATTAAAAATTATTTTAATAGAATTAAGACTAATAATATTTATAACTCAACATAATTTTGTAAAATGAGTCAAAAATTAAAAAATAAAATGTCTATAAAAATTAACAAAAAGTTTAAAATGCTAAGACGTCAAGACAATTAGGTAAATTTATGATTTAATATATATTATAAAGTAAATTTTTATTTTTAAAATTTGGTTAAATCGGGATTTGGTAAAATATAAACTTTTAGTATTCATATAAAAACTCTATTTTGATTGGCTCATTAACATTAATACAAATAAAAATATAAATATAAAAAAATAACCAATTAACTATTTTATAATATTAGATAACTTAATTGAAATATATTCTAATATGTTTAAAATTATGCTATGTCTATAAAAAAAATTATATAATTTCATGCATTGCACATGTTTTAACTTATTAAAACATAAGAAGTTATTAAATGCACTCCACTTTTGAGCATTTAAGTTATTTTTAGTACATTGGAATGGAATAGGAGGTCGGAATAGAATGCAAGTGGGAATGAAATGAAATATTTATTCCATTATTTTGTTTGGTTGTCAATATGAAAATAATGGGAATGGAATAGAAATTCAAATTTTCATAATTTGGTTAAACATTTTTAAATATAATAAAATAAAATAAAAATTACTAAAATTAATTTTCTAAAAAAACTATAAAAATAATCTTTAATTTCGGATCACAAATTTAAGTAAAAAAAAGTGATACAGGGTATAAGACGGTCATTTTACAATTCAAGTTGGAATTGAGTCAAAATTCTCTTAATTATTAAGAAACATGTTAATACATGTATTTTTTATTCTTATGGGATGTATAAAACAAAGTTTGGCCCAAAAACGGGCCTTGGGATAAACTAATCATTTTATAATCTAAATTTAATTTGGGTTAAAATTTGTTTAACTATTAAGAAATATATCAATGGTATTTTATTTAGCTTTTTAAACTGTTTAGAGTGTGAATTTGGATGAAAAAATAGCCTAGAGATAAAGTAGGAGGGTTGTGCGTTATATACCCAACAGCCAGCACAATATTTAGTCGGATTTTTTTTCATGGATTTGAGACTTAATGAAATTTTGTGGGGATGTCCCCTTCTTAGCGCCGCGCTGTATGGTCCGAGTACAGTGATAAATGAGTAAGGACAGCTATATCGTCGTCCGAGTGCAGTGTTAAATAGGCAAGGGTCCTCACACTTTT
Source organism: Sideroxylon spinosum (assembly GCA_003260245.2). NCBI lineage: Eukaryota > Viridiplantae > Streptophyta > Magnoliopsida > Ericales > Sapotaceae > Sideroxylon > Sideroxylon spinosum. The sequence goes on along the minus strand of QLOD02000010.1, from coordinate 14,309,435 downwards.
CTAGACGAGTGAGGGGGTAAGGAAGTTAGTCCAAAATAGAAGGTTAAGATTAGGTGCTTGGAATATTGGAAGCCTAACTGGAAAACTTATGGAAGTAGTGGATACAATGGAAAGGAGACGTATCTCAATTGCTTGCATACAAGAGACAAGGTGGGTGGGACAGAAAGTTAAAGAGATTGAGAGGACTATGTATAAATTATGGTATACGAGACTAAATAGATCGAGGAATAGGGTCGGCATAGTGGTAAGTAAGGAGCTACAGGAAGATATAGTTAATGCAAAACGCTCTAGAGATAGGATTATTATGATTAAGTTAGCGTTAGGAGAAGACATAGTGAATGTAATTAATGCTTATGCCCCCCAAGTAGGCTCAGGAGATGGACATAAGGAGAAGTTTTAGGAAGACTTGGAAGGAGTGCTACTAAAGATACCCCAAGGAGAGATGGTTTTCATAGGAGAAGATCTGAACGGTCACGTAAGACGTGACGTAGATGGATATATAAGAATACATCGGGGATATGGATATGGTAATAGAAATAAAGAAGGGAATGATAATGGCTTATGATCTGATGGTGATGGACACATTCTTTTAGGAAGAGAGAGAATCATTTGATGACTTATAAGAGTGGC
>QLOD02000010.1:14292984-14305182 GCA_003260245.2 Sideroxylon spinosum | reverse complement strand
AATCACAATTACAAGTGGACAATAGGGGCGGATTAGCAAAAGTACAACGTGGACAATAGGGGGTGGATCAACAAAATTATATGGGGACGGGATTAACAAAATTATACAAAGTGGTACAAAAATAACTACTTTTACTAAATAATTTTTTATAATAGTGGGGTCGGGTGCTTGCAGGGATGGTTCAAGCACTAGACAGCGTAGGCACTTGCCTAAGGCTCCCATCTAATATGAAGGTCCCAAATTAAAAAAGTAAATAAATATAAATATATATTTAGTTATTTAAAATTTTGTCCTTTCCTTAATTTCAACGCTCATTTAATCTCAAATAATTTTGGAACTTATCTTAATTTGTAGGAACAATATCATTTATTAAAAGAATTCATTTAAATGGACTCTGTTTTCTTTTATTTTCAACAATGATAAGATATTCTCCCTCATCTTTAATTTTGAAATTGACGTACAAAATTAGAAAATATATTTAATGATTATTAGTTCCAAATTAATTGTATAATAGTTGTAAGAATTATCTTTAAATAAAAATTAAAATTTTTTTTTATATTATACTAAAAATTTTAAAATGTTTTAGTTTCGTTTCAAGTTTTAGATAAAATTCACTTACCCTCAACTACTATTCAAGATGTTCTCACAGATAATTCATGCTTGGAAAATGGTGTGAATGTTTTATCTTGACAAGTTGATTAGGTTTAGTTTACTAATAAATAGACGGATTGCTTATATTTTGACTTCTATTTTTGTTTGTTTGATATGATTTTTTTCATCTGAACTTTATTTTGTTTCTATTTTTTTTTTGTAATTTTTAAGCACGCTGTTCACATTTATGAGAAAATTTTCAGATCGAAAAATTTTAAGCATTTTTAGGTCTAAAATATTAGGATATGAAAACTTTTGAAAATGTATAAAAAGTTTTTAGGCCCAAAATTGTTTTTTGCCTTAGGCCCTCAAATAGTTTGATACGGCCTTAGGTGCCCCCACACCACAATGGGTTGTTCCTTGCATGTTGACAAATAACAAGACAATCAATGCCTGCCTAGAATCAATCTCAGTTAGATTCTCATACACATGTACTTGGAAGTTGGAAGCATGGATGTTTATCAAATTTGAAGAGCCATATCAATGAAACGTCCATGGGTGCTTGCACATCATGTATCAATCTATCACTGCACGATTGCCTCCACCAACATTTGAGCAAACCTATCAAGATTACAGTGATATGAATTTGAATAAGATCTTCTTCCATTGAATATTGCTGATTTCTTTGTAATTGATGCTCTCATGTTCTTCTGGTGGTTGAGTGACAATCTAATGCAAGAATATCATTATATGATTCTCTCTTTCTAATTCCTTCCCTTGAGAAATAAAAGATATTTTGATTTGTAATTGGTTTTCAGCTTATTGACGACATACTTTCCCGCAATCACTTGCCCGTCATTGTTGGAGGTACAAATTACTACATCCAGGTATGTTGCTGCCCTTTTTGGTGATCTTGTTGGGGAAAAATAATGAAATTGGTGGCTGCAAAGAATAATTTTTAGCGGTGCAATGTGCAAGCACAACCATGATGTATATATTTTTAGAGAGAGAGAGAGGGAGAGAGAGAGAGAGAGAATCCTTTCACAATGGTTTTACGATCTGGAACATTTTTTATTTTTTTGAAATCTTTGTATTGCTGACTTAATAAATATTTGTCAATGTGATACATCTAGTAATCTGATCTACGAAAAATTTACTGCATCTTACTGTTTTTTTTTTTTTTTTTTTACTAGTGACGCCGTAGTCATTCTCCATTAGTACCTTAAATTTGTGCCCTTTTTATGACTAGCTTGCTTAATGATACTCTGTCTTCTGTGCCTTCTTGTGTGCTTATTATATTGTCTGGTATTTGATGCTGCACCTGTCTTTGTTGAAGTTTGGTTGCAACTTCCCTCAAATATTGATGTATTTGTAAATTATAGCTTTCTGTAATTGCTGTCAAATTTTCACATGGAGCAAATTGTCATGGTAATTTGTTTTTATTAATTGTTCTGCATAGAAATTTAGCCAATCACGTTTTTCCTTGTTGAAGTATAGACATCCATGGATGGATATATACTTGGCATTGCCGATCATGAAGAGGTCTGGTAGATTGCTTTAGTTGTTTCTATTTTTCTGTTTGACTCGTACTTGGTATTGCCTGAACCTGAAGTCATACGTCTTGTAGATTGTCTTAGTTGTTTCTCGTTTCCTTTACGGAAAAGCTTACCAGTTATGAGTTTCACTTATACAGATGTAATATTCTTCTTTTTACTCTGTTTGCTCTGGTCAGGCTCTTGTGAGTCCATTCCTTCTGGATGATTTTGTTGAAGATATGGATGAAAATTGCTTAAATGACCTTCATGGTAAAAACCGAGACTGGTAGCTTAAAGTTTTCACATGCATGTAAAATCTTAATACCCTATAAGATACACATGATATTTTCTTGCTGTTTGCAGGAGATGGACTACCTGATTCTGGATTTGAACCTGGGAGAGAGAATTTCCTTTATAGTTATGATTGTCTTAAAGATCTTGATCCTATTGCAGCTAATAGAATCCATCCCAATGATCACAGAAAGGTATGAGTGTCCCCTACTTATTGGCTCTGCTTTAGGCATGTACGCAAGGATAGACTTAAAATATATTAAGTTTGCTAATGAATTATTCTACCTGCGTCATTATTCCTGGATATTTGCAGAATGCTATTTTCCGAGCATTGTATGTAGAGTGTTTTTTTTTTCTTTTTCCCTTTTTTTTAAATTGATAAAAAGGAATTTTATTAAAAAAGCAAGAGCATTAAGAAAATTCCCATCAAAACAAAACGGACCATCCCCCAAATTCTGTACAATCATATGTAGAATGGTGGAAGGAGAAACCTGAAACTATCCAAGATCCTGTTCCTTAAGAGGACCGTTTTCCAAAAATAGTTAGAATTGAGATAGCTGTATTTGTTGGTGGAACAGTAATTGTATTGCTTCTATTGATTTCGCTGCGCTAAATATAGGATGGGACCTATGTTAGGCAATATGAGTTGAGAAGCTTGGTTTGATCTAGATGATTAGACCTCATTTATTTATTTATTTTTTTGGCTGGGCTAGGTTGTGGATCATAAAATACAGATTCAGCCTTTCTAAGCTGTATATGATGAATATTAAATTAACATCTTGGCGGAGTGAGCATTATGAATAAGTTGCATAAGAGAGGTGGATGTTTGCAAAATATATCCCCCGGCCTCAAGTCTCTCTCTCTTTCTCTCTGCGCATGCGTAGGTTTCATGGGGGGGTCAAGCCACATAAGAAGGAAAAGCACCAAATAGAAGGATGAATGGAATTGATGTGTGGTCACCTAGGCAGCATATGCATATAAGTCATCTTGAATACCCACAAAAATAGTCATGGTAAATAATGAGACAGAGGGTTAGAAGGGGACTAGCGCTTGTCAGCAGTCCACAGTAGTTCCCCTGGCGATGCTTAGCTATTATTCTGCAATTCGATTAGCAACCACTAGTTTTCGACAGGCTTGGATAACATTCTAAGTTCCGCTTGTGGTGATATCAGTCACCTTTCTTTCACCATTTTGACCCTGCTTGTAAATCTGTCTCAACAGCATTTTATCTTCAATGTGCAAGAAGCTGTTGAAAACTAGCCCACAACTCCGCATGATCGTTATGAAAAAGTGCAGATGTGATTTGTGAACCTATCAAACCACGATCCACCTACTCTTGGAAGCTTTTGAAAACAATGAGTTAAAGTTTTATTTCATTTCTTTTTGTTTATGGCTTCATAATTGGTGGTCCTTGCATTTTTGTTTTGTTGTCTTTTTTTTTTTTTTGTTTTTCTTTCTTGATAGAAGCACTCTTTCCACAATGCTGTGTAAAGTTGTGCCCATCATATTTGAGATTTATGTACTTTCCGTGTTAGTTTGGAGTGCACTTTGGTTCTCTCTACCCCCTCCCCCCTGCGCGCGCGCATGTGCGCAATATTTGAACTATCTCAAAATGTTGTATGCTACTGCTCTGATAGAGTGGTCATGCATAGTATGGATACCTTGAAAGTTATATTTTCTTGTGGCATATGCAACTGTCCAACATGATATTATTTGTACAATTGCTTTATATAGTTTGACACTTGTGCAGATCAGTCAATACCTAAGTTTGTATGCTCGTTTTGGTGTTCTTCCTAGCAAACTTCTTCAAGGAAAAGCCATGGAGGTTAGTATTGCTAATTGAGTTGGCAACATGATTATAATTATGTATTTTTTGAGAGGTATTTTAGTGGTGTGTTGTTAAAATAATGAATCATATTGTTAAAATAAGCTCCTTTGTTTCTTTGAAATCAATAGCTGCCATTGGCCTTTTAATGCGGCCAAGGAAGATAAACACAGCAACTAACAAACAAACAGTGGAGAGAAAATAATATGATTGCCATAGGAAGTCAGCCTAGGGCTCAAAAAAGCAAACTCATCCTTTTCTGTTTATGAAAAACCAATGAATAATCCTTGCTGCAGAATAAAAGAGACTATTTATAATAGTTTTAGTAACCCTAGAATCCTGACCATTTATCTTAAAATAAAAGAAAAAATCCTAACTATCCAAATTCATTAGAAGTCACGTGTTAGTTACATAAACCCTTTACATATTTAAAAAAAAAAAAAAAAAAAAAAAAACTGACAAGCATGAAAGGGGAAAAAAAAAAAAAAAAGACACTAATTAATTAGTTATGCTCCTACATCAACCCCTTCGTGTAGGAAGAACTCGATCCCATCTAGAACCTTGGTAGTCTCTTTGTATATCTCAGGATTAATCTTCGTCAACAATCTGTGTGATTTCAGTAGCTAGTTTATCCAACCATTTTACCAAGAATCACCTATATTTGCTGCTTAAGGAAAAATACAGGAAGGAATTCTTTTATTTCATATATTCTAATTAGTATTTATAACTCTATATATGGGAGGGAGAGGCTTCTCAATAGGTAATAATCCTACTACAAATTAGGAAACCTATTTCACTAAGGAAATAATTACAAGGATAGAAATCGGCAGCAATTGTGGAGATATGATTTGTAAATCAATTTCAATCATAATTGCTGTTATCAAGGAATGAATTCAAAATTCAAATTCAAAATTCTGCACTCTCCCTCAAGCTACGCTGTATATACTCAACGTTCCCAGCTTGAACAGAAGCAAACTAAACTGGTCCCGGCTGAGAGTTTTAGTAAGAATGTTTGCAAGTTATTGATATGAGGGAGTGTAGTTTAGCTGAATAACTTTCTGATCAATCTTATCTTTGATGAAGTGCTGATCAATCTCAACATGTTTGGTTGTATGATGATGGATAGGATTCTTTGCAATCCTGATTGCAGCTTGATTATCACACTTTGTTTTTACAGGACCATTAGAGGAAACCTGTAGTTCTTCAAGGAGTCTTTTTAGCCACATTCCTTCTCATATTTCATGTGCTATAGCTCCCAATGCTGCTTCAGCACTACTTCTAGCTACAATATTTTGCTTTCTACTCCTCCATGTCACAAGATTTCCTCAAATATAGTATAATAGCCAGAAGTAGACCTCCTATCAATCCAGGATCCTACCCCATCAGCATCTAAGTAGACTTCTATCTTTCTATCATTGCCCTTTTTAAAATATAATCCTTTTTTGGGATCTTTTTTTTGATATCTTAGGATTATGCAAACAGCTTCAAGATGCCCAGTTGTTGGGTTATTCACAATTGACTTACAGTATTGGCAGGAAAGCTAATATCTGGTCTTGTGTGAGATAAATTAATTAGTTTTCCCATCAATTGTTGATATTTTCCCTTCTCCGTAGGTGTAGCTTCCGTTTCTGTCCAGTTTATTTTAAGGATCCATAGAGTGTCTATAGGTTTGTAGCCACGCATACCTGTTTCTTTGAGGAGATCAGGAGTGTATTTCCTTTGTGAAATAGAGATACCCGTTCTTGATCCGGTTATTTTCATTCCAAGGAAGTACTTTTGAGCACCGAAATCTTTGATCTCAAATTCCTTTGCCAGAACTTTCTTCAAGTATTTTCTTCATGATCCCTGAGTGAATTCGAACCTTTTGACTGCAATGGTAAATCTCTCAAACTAGGTCCTGAGAGACTGTTTAAGGCCATAAGGAGACTTCTTTACTTTGTGCACATAGTCAAGATTACTGGAATTTTCAAGTCCAGGAGGAATTTCCATATACACCTCATCTTCAACGGCACCATTGAGGCGTGCATTCTTGACATCTAGTTGATGCAGAGGCCAATTCAAGTTACCAGCCAAGGAAAGTAAGATGCTTAAAGTGTTAAGCTTTGCAACTCGAGTAAAGGTTTTTTGGTAGTCAATCCCACAACTCTGAGTGAACCCTTTTGCTACTAATATGTTGTATGCTTTTCTAATGGCTTCCTACACATTTATTGTTCCCTTCTGCTACAGCAGAGCACGAGAGTCAGTCTCTGCAAGAAAATTGTGGCCCACAAAATCCTCTTACCAGATCATGTGCCTTCCCTGTTCTATTAATTCCAACTGTCTTTTCTTTTATTTATTCTTATAATTTGATAATTGATGATGGGATAAGATCCACATTCTGAAATAGGTATTGGGTGCATCAAATTAATATATGAGCTGTTCATAGGTTAAATTTTGAGATTTCATTATGTTAAAAGAAGAGGATCAATTATTTACTGCTTTTATTATAGTCTTTCTCATCCTTTTATTTTAATTATTAAATTGGCAGTGCTGAATAGAACAAGTAATGGTTGAGATTCCTGGATCAGATCAAACTGATCTGTATTTTTGAATAATATTCTTTTCCTTTGTGTGGCAGGGCAGAACTGGGGTCGAGCTGATAATTTTAGATACCGTTGCTGTTTTTTATGTGTGGATGCATCTCTCTCTGCACTGGACAAATTTGTGGAGCAGAGGGTAGATTACATGGTTGACGCTGGTTTGCTTAGCGAAATTTTCAACATTTACAAGTTGAATGCGGATTACACTCGAGGTTTACGGCAAGCAATTGGTGTTCGCGAATTTGAGGATTTTCTGAAAGCTTACCTTTTTGAAGGTCAGAATGGCGAAGAAAACAATATGACTGATGCCTTGCACTTCCAGATGTCAACGAACAAGGATGATCAAATGCTGAAAGAAAATATGATGACAATCTTGAATTCCTCAGATGAGAAGCAGCTAAATCTTCTCCTTAAAGATGCTATTGACAAAGTAAAAGTGAATACCCGAAGACTTCTTCGTCGACAAGTAAGCATTTGCACCTATATACCTTTTTATTTATTTATTTATTTTTTTTGAAAAAGGGGGGGGGGGAGGGTTGGGGGTTTGTTCTGGCCTCCTTGGATGACCCTTGAACGTCAGTGAAGGCATTTACCTTCTCTGTAGCTTTTCAAAATATATATCTATCAGCTACTGGGATACATGATAGCCATCTCAAGGTAAGAAGAAATCTTAAATTCTCATGTTATAGGAACCTAAAGGTGTTATTTAATTCGTATGTTTAAGAAGTAAGATGGTATATTCTTTTAAGTTAAATAAGTCTACTCAGTGTGTTGGGCCTTTATGTACAATTGCTATGTGAACTGTAAAAGTGGCCTTTCTTATTGAAGGGATTGAAGAAGGATCTCCATTTTGGTCATAAAGCACGCGACAAGCATTGCTAATTCCACCAAATTTGTCAAAAATTTTAGCATGCCTCATTCTTCCACTAAGCATATCATACCATAATTCATCTCTCTCTCTCTCTCTCTCTCTCTCTCTCTCTCTAGGCTGATAGAGCTATTATTCATGAATAATACGAATAAGCCCTTCAGTGTTTGTGTAACTTCCATCTTGTAAATTTGTATCCTTGTGTACCAATTATTCTTCCACTGAAATAAATTCCTTAATTTTATGAACTTTGTTTCTAGAATCTTGCAGTTTCTTTAAAAACTGCATTATTATTATTTTTTTAAAATTTTTCGTCTAGCCACTATGGTAATGTTTGGTTGGAGGAATGGGATAAGGTGGGATATGTTATCTGGGGAGATAATGTCCTAGGCTAATAAGCACGAATACGGATACGGATGTGATATGAGTATGGGCACAAATACGACAGTTTTAAAAAAATCAGGATAGAGTACAGAGCAGAAAAATATAATTACAATATGTTTTTATTAGTTATCTGTGTACATTTGAGCCATGTTAAAATCTTAATTTTAATCATAAAATTGTATAAATGTTAGGGTTAGAAAACTTGTCAAATCATATCAAAAATCCTTTTTTTTTTTGGGGGGGGGGACATTGTGATTTTTGGGGGATGCAATTGTAAAATAGAGTGGTAAAATTGTAAAATATTTGCCCCCCCTCTTACTGTTGTTGCTTTTTCTTTATTTATACCTCTCTCTCTCTCTCTATGTTTTTTTTTTAAGCTTATTTTGTCATTTTGATGGAGCTTGATCGTCATGTGAAGAGAGAATGCTATTATAGCATTTAAGATATGGAATACAAGGGTTGTCTTTTTATGGGAATGGAAAACTGAAACAGTATTAGTAATATTCGAAGCAAAATGTCTAGTCATAGTATTTAGAATTATGTTTACAATTTTTAGCAGTTTATTTTTTTTATTTTTTTCAAGATGGTAGGTAAAGTCTCATGACCTTACAAGTCAATTTCACAGACTATCTACCAAAATTTGGTAGTCTTAATTTTAACAGCATTGCATTTGACCCTCCCTAGACTTCACAACACAGAAGCCTTGTGCACTAGATTGTCTTTTGTGTGTGGGTGAATATAACATCCAAAAAAAGCTAATTCAGTACATAATTTAACATATAAAATATGAAAATATTTGAAACAATTTTATGATTTTAGGAGTTTTGGCCACTTATATTTAGATTTGTTTTAATTACATATATGAATAAAAAATGAGCAAATAATTAGATGCGTCACTTGGTGTGTCTGATATGTATCTCATGTGTTTAAAGAGTGTCAGATATGGATTTGACACCCTTTTGAAGTGTGCTGCATAGGTCTCGGGAGATGGTATGGTACAAAAAAGTAGTATCATCCTGTCCCACATTTGCATGGACGTGATAGATTGGGATAAATAGCATAAGTGGAAAATTTCATCACTTCTAAAATTTATGGATGACCAATTTATTCTTTTAACTTGAATAAATAATTTTCCATTTTATATTGGATTAAAGGGAAAAAAATAACTTGTTATTACAAACCAATTGGCAATATACAAGTTAAATGATAAATAACTGAATTAGTGTCATCAATTAAAATAAAAAAGATTCATATTGTATCAAAATTTATTTGATAGATTAATTATGCAATTTCTATGTAATATTAAAAATTGTAAATCCAGTATTTTTTTAATCCCAAATGTTGACCGTATAATTTTTATTTCACTAAAATGATTAAATTATTATCAATTTTTGACTATAATGATTATTTTATTAATTTAACTATTATCAGTTCAACTCAAAAACAAACAAAAGTAATTATTTTTTTTGACATTTCCTTTTCAAAACAGAATCTTTAGTTTATTTATTTATTTATTTTTGTTGATTTCAAATTCCAAAAATAGACATGAAGAAGCAATAATAAAGGAAATAATAATAAAGCAAATAATTCATACTCTGCCAAGCCACTAAAACCCCATGTTAACATAACTTGTGTTTAAACTGCAATTCAACAACAAATGTCAAAGTCTAATTATAACAAGTAATGTAATGCTACACATAGAATGATGATCTTAGGCCATGGATAGGCTGCTAAGAAACATAAATGTTATATGACAATAAAAGGTATGTGTTAATGTGTGAATTTAACTATTAATATACTTACATTTTTTTTTTATAGAGAATTCTCATTTGGCATGCATTATCAGTAAAATTCATTCACCAAAAGAAATTCTAGAACAAATAAAATATCAAAGTATAAATAAACTTACGAGACTTCATTATCAGTAGGATGAAACAATATTATATATTTTTGGGGGGCATTTAAGACATTTTGTATTTCTTTCCCATGTTAGTCAAACCTCGGGATTTGGTATTCCACTCTCCTCTGTGGTATACAGAATTCCATGGTCATGGGATTGGCTGTTCCTTACCTAATAAATCTGCCAAACATGGGATAGCAGTTGATGATAGTGTACAAAGCTGTTTGGTTGGAACACACATTTCCTATCCTATGCTAAGTGTCTCGAGTTGCAGAATTTAAGTTCCTGTTTCTCTATTAATTGCTATGGTAACATTTTGGCTACTTAGAGGCTGTGGATCCATTTTAGATTAGTATTAACTGCTTTATTGTTTTGCACATTAAGGAGTATTAACTTTAATCTATTAACTAGATAGCTGTGATAGCTGTGCTTGTTACTATAATTGAATTTGTACCATAATATTCTGTGGCGTTTCGCTGTTTGAACTTCTGAGAGTTTTACTAGTTGCAGCTTGTGCTTTTATACAGAAGAGGAGGTTTAACCGGCTGCAAACGCTGTTTGGTTGGAACATACATTATGTTGATTCAACTGAATCCTTATTATGTATGTGATTGAGTTCTCCTAATTTATATTGTTTTATTATTATTATTGTTTTTTTCCTTAGCTTGTTTTGTTATTGCATGAGATAATGTCCCTTTGAACATTTCCACATTTTAGGTGCCTCGGATGATTCATGGGCAGCGCATGTGGTTGAACCCTCTGCCAAAATAATCAGGTCTTATCTTAGTGAAGATGAAAGCTTAGTTCCTGATTCAGAGGGCAGGATTGGTACTGAAGGATTGAAATTGATCCAAAGGGACTTGTGGACTCAATTTGTATGCAAGGTTAGCAATAAATTATAACATAGTAAGCATTTCTTCTTCCCCTCTCCCCTCTTGCTATTTTATTTGTGTATTTAGTTGGTGGCTAGATGTCGAAGCGTGTACAAGAGAAGGCTGTTATTTGAAACCTTTTTCCCTCCTTTCTGGTAGGCTTGTGGGAATCGGGTGCTTAGAGGGACACACGAGTGGGAACAACATAAACAAGGTCGTGGCCATCGAAAAAGGATATCTCGGCTTAAGAAATCTGGAGGTTTTTGTGCTGTGGAGTAACTGCAGTATCAACTTGGTCTTCAACTCAATTTAGCCTTTTCCCAACTCAGCACACTATAATTTTCAATTCGCAATTAGTACTAAATGCAATAAGCGGATATTAACCTTAATATTCCATCACATGAATATGCTTGTGTCCCCTTTGAACATGCGCTTGAATTTAAAGATGTGTTGTTGAATGGGTTCATTACTTTTGTTTTTTATTTTATTTTTTAAATTGTGCTTATATTTATGGGAAAAGAAAACTTAGATTTTTTATTGCTCTCTTTTTTGCACTTTGTTATTTGCTACAAAAAGTTAAAACAAAATTTAAAAAAAAACTTTGGAATTAACATTTCAACTACAGGAAAATATAATGAAAATTAGCTTTTTTGACTTTGGAGACATTTTGAAAACGGTCGTCTCTGATTATTTATTGCTGGGGAGCAGATGTTCACTAGTGAACAAAGTTGAATTTTTAATTTTTTATTAATTTGAAATATGTATTTTTCTTTTTCTTATTTTTTTGGGTTTTTCAAAAGACTTTAGTTTGTTAAGTGTATTTTTTAGTGTTTGATCATTAATTGCTTAAAATTGAGTATTTATTAGCAAGAAGCCTCAATTTTAAGTTCAATTGACACATTAAATTTATTATTGTTGGTGTATTTTGTAGTGTATTGTTTGGCGGTGATAAATGCATAATCATTTTGACATTGAGTATTTATTAAAAAGAAGTCTTAATTTTGCGTTAGTCTGATTTTCCTTATTATGATATTCAATTACCTTCAGTAATTTCTTGTTATTTTAACTTTTCGAAAAATTAAAAAAAAAAAATGGCAGCGAAATGCTGGAGATTAAATTTGTTGATACCTTACAATTATTTTTTTTAACCTCTGTCAAATCAACCCTTAAATGGATATGGTGTTTAATTTTCTATACAGTAATATGGAAGGTTATGCGAACATAATAAACCTATGCTTTATCTGGTTTTTAGATCAGCGGTAGATTTTAGGAAAAAGAATAAAGGAATATGTTCGGTTTTATTTTCAGAACTTTTTTCTGTTCTCAAAAACAAAGGAAAATGAAAATTGATAT
>QLOD02000010.1:14220152-14238436 GCA_003260245.2 Sideroxylon spinosum | reverse complement strand
GTAAGGGACAATTTAAATTGAAAAAATATAAGTTATAGGAAAATAAAAAACACTATGAGAGAGCTCAGTTTTTGGGTATAACTTTTTTTTTTATGGTTGTTAGTTCAAATCCTTTAAAAATTATTTGACTCACACCCGATTAATAATTTTAATACCTAATATTTAATTGAAGTGCATACAAACGAATCCAAACAAGCCTATGTTATAAAAAAAAAAATGTAATATATAGGCGCCCTGCACATGGAGAAAAAAAAGTTAGTGAGCGAATATAATGAGCTGTGTGAATAGAATGTCAATGTGAGAGCTGTCTCGATATTTTTGACCTTGGGAGGATAATGAATTAAATCTAATAGTTAGTATCAAACTAACAAGAATAAATAATTTTGGATCACTTTTGTCTCTCCTCTCTCGCCTTAGGTGCCATTTATTATACCAAAAGTCACAAAGCTTTACGCATTCAAGGGAGTTGTGGTGTAAAAATGTGGAGTTAAAGTGTAAAAATGCACTGTAGAGACGAAGTGCATAAATGAACTGTCTTAATTTGATTAAATTTCAATTAGATATGACTTTTTATTTAGTTGTGTTCCAATCAGATTTCTTTTAATTTTTATTTTTATTTTGAAATAAATTTTAACTAAATTAAATTTGGACCATTAGATCATTATAATCAAATTAAGGCTATTCATCAATACACTTCAACCTCCTGTGTATTTTTGCAATGTAGCCCCTTCGTACACAAAAGTTACAAACTTTTTTCAAATTTTTCCAATCAATTTTCATTGTGTATTACTTTTTTTACCTTTTTTTTTTCTTTTTTTGTCACCCAAACACTACTCTAATCATATAAACAACGGGGCGGAAATAGTTGTAACGCTGCAATTGTTTCTACTCATTTTTTAAAAAAAATAATTAGTTATGCATATTTATTCTCACTAATCTAATTTATTTTTACTTGCCCTACTTATAATCAATTCCTCTCACCTTCAAGTTTCAACGCATTCATTTAAGGATTTTTATAGAATTTATCATTAAAATCTTGAAAAATTCTTGACTCTCTTCGTATGCCAAATTTTTTTTTATCCAACTCAACTCCATCTATTTTTTTAAGATAGACTTATCATTTTTTTAAATGAATAGTTTTAATCATTTATTTTTTTAATCCAAATTTATTTTTTTATTATTTATCTAATTTCAATTTTTTTTGAACAAGCCTTATTATTGCTTATCAATTTTTTAGATATATTTTATCAAATATTTTTAAAATTTTTAAATCTTGTTTTACCCCACACACTACTTTTTCTATCCTATTACTATGTTACCAAACACAAAGTAAAGGACATACTTAATTTGACAAATGCCTACGTACACCATCATTATTTTTTTTTTTTCCCCTTTTTCCTTTGGTTTTGTCGGGGTAGTATTTTTTTTCTTATAGCTATTTTATTAAAATTTGAAATTAATTATTGTTAAAATTATAATTTACTACTAAAATATATAATAAATAGGTGAAAACACAAGTGATCAGTTTTTATTAATTTACTATTAAAATAATCTGCTATAAACTGAGTTATGAAGTTTGAAAATTTTGAAAACTCATTTTAGTTTTTTAAACGCAAAATAAAACTGAGTGGTTATCAAATATGCGTCAGTTTTTAGGTTTTTAAAATTTTTGAAAAGGAAAACAAAATACTAGAGATTGAAACGTTTGTCAAACGGACATTTCACTTTTCCCAACGACAAAGATTTAGATCTCAAAAATAATACATTTTTCGCATAAAAGAAATATTTTCTGATGCAAAAAAAGTTGATAGTTCTGGCATCAAAGAAGGTTCTTGTTGCAAAAAACTAATATTCTTTCCCATCATATCATAAACTGACACACACAAAAAAAAAAATTAACATTTTTACATTTATCAAAGACATTGATACTAAAATCTAAAACCTCTCACTCTAGGTAAAGATTTATTGATGCTAACATATATATTATATGATTTTATATCATACAATATTATATTAATCTAAATTAACTTTTCTTATAATTTAATATCTGTGTAAATTTATTAATTTAAAAGATATATAAACTAACTATTAAATCAAGAAAAGGGGAAAAAAAAAAAAGAAAAAAGAGGAACATCTAGAGATTCAAATTTATCTTTCTAACAGATAAAATTTAATTTTAAAAACTTGAATTTTAAAAGAAGTTTTAGTCCCTCGTCTAATTCCCTTGTCCAATCAAGGGGATGTTTGATAAAAAAAATTGCTAAAAAAATACAACCTTCTGTTAATTGTACATATTTTCTCTTTATATATACACATGTACATATATGTGTGTGATTGACCTGAATTTGTGTCTAATTGTGGTGGTGGATCTGTAAGGAGTTTTGGTTTCGGTTTTGTGGTAATTGGGGGGATGGGAATCCTTGATTTTGAACTGCAGGGAAGAAAATGGTAGCGATAAGAATGGCCGTTCAAATTGTTGCTGCTACTTCTCCTCTTCGTTTTGATTCTCATGCTCACGCTTCTCTCGGCAGCTCATTCTCTTCTTCTTTATCTGGTTGGGGTAGTTCCCAATTCCTTCCCTTCTCTTCTTCTCTCTATCTCAATCGACGTCCTCAACCCTAATTCCAACCCTTAACCTCGCATGGTTTCTTTGTTCTGGTGTGTCTTCAGTTTTTTTCTTCGCCCAAAATTACTTCTAATGCCTCCACCAAACTTTACATTAGTGGACAGTATCTCTTTCTCTCTCGCTCTATATATATATATATATATATATTTGTATAGATACATCAATTGCTTATTCGCTCTTACTATTGTTATTATCTTTCATTTTTTCTTTCTTTTTGTTATGGTTTTTTATTTGGTGAATTTTCATTGTTGGTTTATGGATTGGTTATCTTATCTATCTACTTGTAGCTAGTTGTTAATTGAAAGGGTTATAGAGTTTTCATTGGTAGCGAGAACAATGATGAAAATTAATTACTATATTTATCTTGTAGGACAAATGATATTGACAAAGTAAATTTTTTTTATTCATCCAATACAATGTAGGACTATTAACGTTTTGATCTAGTAGAAATATAAAGTGCCCTAGCAACATCATTTGCCTATTTGTTGTTAGATTCCTCAAATGGTGCATGCATATTTTGCTAAGAGACTTAAACAACAGCACAAGACATTTTAGTATTTTATAGCACAGGAGATATTTTGTAGTGCATTTCAATATTTTTAGTTTTAATATTTCACTATTTTCTAGAAAAATTTGACAGTAGTTTCTTGGGAAAGAAGCACTATAACATTACAAGACAAGTTATGATGTGTATTCTCATCCATTGATTGATGAGTTGAAACAATTATGGGATGGTTTATCTACTTATGATGCATTTGCTGAAGAAACCTTTCATATGTGTGCTGCTATTCTATGGACTATAAATGATTTTCCTGCCTATACTTACTTGTCTGGATGAAGTACTGGGGGTTACATGGCATGCCCAACATGCAACAAGGATGTCTCTTCCATAGGATTAAGAAGTAAGATATGTTATATGGGTCATCATCGATATCTTCTGCATAATCATAATTGGCGAAAGAGTAAAGCCTTTGATGGCAAATCAGAACTTTAAGATAGGCTTAAGGAGATTTCAGGTGATGATATCCTAAAACAATTGCGACATGTTAAAGTTGATAAACCTGGAAAGCACCCGAATAATAAGAAAATGTAGCGTGAGGCAGAAAAATTGAATTGGTCAAATAAGAGTTTATTTTGGGAGTTGCCGTACTGGCACAAATTGAAATTGCAACATAATCTTGATGTGATGCATATTAAGAAGAACATATACGATAATTTACTCTGCCCATTGCTAGACATAGGTGGGAAAACAAAGGATACTATAAAGGCTAGACAAGATTTAGCTGATATAGGCATATGTCCTGAATTACATTTGGTCCTAGATGGTTCAAATCTTGTGATGCCCCCCCAGCAATGCTCACTTTGTCACCGCAGAAAAAACATGGCTTTTGTGAATTTCTTAGATCAGTGAAATTCTCCAATGGGTTTGCCTCAAAAATTTGTTATTGTGTCAACGGAAAAAAAGGGAAGTTGTTTGGTTTAAAGAGTCATGATTGCCATGTGCTATTGCAACGAGTTATATCGGTTGGAATGCATGGATATTTGCATAATGAGGTGTATAACGCATTGGTAGAATTACGTTTTTTCTTTAAAGAGTTAAGCTGCAAGACGTTGAAAGTGAAGGTTCTTGAGCAGCTCTTTAAGGATGTTGTCATCATACTTTATAAGTTAGAACGTATCTTTCCACCCAATTCTTTCATGTTATGGTTCATTTGGCATTACACTTACCGCAAGAAGCGATGGTTGGTGGCTCAGTGCACTATAGATGGATGTATCCAATTAGGAGGTATCTAGGTATCTTAAAAGGTTATATGACAAATAGAGCTCACCCTGAAGGTTCGATCGCTGAAGCATATATTATGAATGAATCTCTAACATTCCTCTCTAAGTATCTTCACAGAATTGACACTAGGTTCAATCAAGAGGAGCTCAATTATGAGAGGGTAGCAGAAGGTGGAGAAGAACCTAGTTCATTAGCTTTTTCACATAAAGTTCATCCTTTTGGTGATGAAAAATATGTTGTCTTTTCAATATAAGACCTTCAGACCATGCATCGGTACGTGCTTAATAATTGTGATGGTGTGGACAAATATCATAGGTATGCAATTATTATGATTTTTTTTATTTATTTATTTGTTACATTAGTTTCCTATAAAAGTTATGATATTTTTTAATATGTGCAATAAAATTCAGCGATCATATTAGAGAGTTGAAAACAACCAGTGCATCAAATATTGACATGAGACACGAAAAAAAATTTCCAACATGGTTTAAGGAACGTGTAAGTATAACTTTCTTTAAAAATCCATTAAATGTTCGTAGACTTTAATTATGACATGGTATGTATATATTGCATGTATAGGTTAAAAACTTGTATCATTGTGGAGGTCTTGACGTCACAGATGAAGTTTATCTTTAGCCATTGGTCCAAAATTTAGGGGACGAAGTTATGGTGTTTACATTGTTAATGGAGTAAGATTTCATACAAATGAACATGATAAGAGACGTAAAAGTCAAAATTGTGGTATCATCGTTAAAGGGATGCATGATAATGATAACATTGACTTTTACGGTGTGTTAACTGGTGTGATTGAGCTACAATATGCAAAAGGTTTTTGAGTTGTCATGTTTCGATGTGATTGGTTTGACATAGACAGGAGAAGAAAAGGAATACGAATTGACAAATATTTTATAAGCCTTAATGTGACAAGGAGGTGGTATGCAAATGATCCATTTATATTATCATTTCAAGCTAAACAAGTTTTTTACATGGCTGCCATGAAACTTGGGAAACAATGGCAAATTATGGAAGTTTGCTCACAAACATTTGTATGATGTTTCAGAAGTAGTGTCTATATGGAAGTTAAAGATGCATACCAAGAGCTTGAGTCAGTCGACTTGATCCAAATAGATGCATAAGAGATTGGGACTTTCATGTAGAAATGAACTTAATCCATAAAGAATAATAAATGATGGAATCGCATTAAAAGGTTATGAATATGATGATATTGAGGATGATGATGAAAGTCTTATCGAATATGCCTATGACAGAAATGATGAGGAAAGGGGCAAGAAGAAGAGGATTACTCGAATTAATTTGCTTACTCAAAGTAACTCGAAATAGTTGGTTTATTAAAGGTAACGACATTGGTCTATTCCTACTCTATTACTTGAACTTAGTTTATTAAAATATCCTGTTTTAAAATTTTTATAGTGTTACTTGAACTTAGTTTTGAAAGTTATGTAAGATTTTTTTTATTGCATATTTATTTAGTTATTCATTATTTATCATCTTAATAATGTATTTACAAATGGCACTAGAAATGAATCCTAGACGGGCACGGAGTAATGGAGCTGAGGGAGATGGGGGGTTAGGTGACTAGCCAACCCCGACACTGATTAGTAGTTGGTATAAGTCAAAATCATATTCAATTTTTTTCTTTATATTTTATGTATACATATTTTTAATTGTTTTCATATTTTTCATGCAAGGTCTAACTCAACTACCAGATTAGTACGTAGACCCACTCAATGCCTTGACCTAGATCATCTTTATTAAGAAGACAAAAAGACTTACGAGCGTAATTGTGGACCCTGAGCAGGGACAACCGCTTGATTGTGATGAGTCAGTTAAGTTGTCAAGTGAGTGTGGTATTATTACCAGACACTTTCTACTACACAATCTACATCGCCATGCTGACATTAGCGAGAGGGATAAGGAGGAGGCATTTGCACGCCTTATGGTACTAAATATCATTATTGGTAATATATTAAATTAAAATATAACCTCTCATATCTCTTATATTTGCAGTCACGCATTAATATTAATGTGAGTCCTAAGAGTGTAGGATGAAAGAGGGTGGAGGAAACTTTTAAGGCCCAATTGAGTGACTTACGACGCAATTGGTATAAGCAATTTAAAAACATGATGGATGAGGAACTGAATGTGGAGGATGCAAGAGGGCATTGCCCATCTAGTGTATTACAAGTGGATTGGGATTGGCACATTGACAATAAATGTACAAACACTAGTTACCAGAATAATATAATTTACATGAATATGTATTAAACAATATGTTTTAATTATGTTTTTAATATTGAACACGTGTTTTTTCTTTGCCTTTTTTCAGGAGAAATGTATGAAAAAAGCACAAAATCAGTCTCATCAAACCATTACACATTCGATGGGAACACGTGCATTTGTGCCTACTTATCATAGCAAGGTAATTATTAGTTTACATGTTCTATCTATAACATTGGTTTTTGTACATTTGTATTAATTTTTTCATAGGTGGATCCCCAAAGTAATGAGTCGATTGGCTTCATTGAATGGTGGAAACAGGCACACACAACAAAAAATAACCAATGGTGCTGCATGAAGGTAGGAGAGTTACATATAAGTTCTTGTAATTTTTGTTTGACTTTATTTTTAAATTATGGTTTGATAATATTCTCATATTAGTCATAATAAATGTTAGGATGAGATGGTACGCATAAGAAGTGAGCTTGCCCCCGGTGGCCATGATGCATTGAGTGAGGATGATGTGGGGAAGCAGGTTTTAGGGAGGAAATCTGGCTATGTATGCGGAATGGGCCATGGGCCAAAGCCTTATTCGATGTATAATTTTTATTGCTCAAGCTGTGCTAGTTGGAGATCCCAACTTAAAAGCGTGATGCAAAAAGTGGAGCAAATGGAAGCTGAAAAGGAAGCTGAGTGAAATCTTCTTTGCAGGAAGTTTCAAGATATGGAGGCTAAGCGAAATTCTTTTTCTAACAAAGTTGATAATATGGAAACGCAACAAGCTCAGTTATTGAAGATATTTGAAGAGTTTTGCTCTTCTAGGACCACTTCTACTTAGTGTATCTCCACATCTCTAGGTTTAGACATTTGATAGTTCATATTAAACTTTTTGGATTTTAGTTTTGTTTATTTTAACTATATGTAAACTTAATATTTTTATTTTATTTCATGGATCTCATTACTTCTCGTTGGATTTGAATGACTTTAGTATGTTAATTTTATATATTTGGTTTTAATTTTATAACAGGTTTATTTGTAGGTTTGATTTATTGTAACAGGTTTTTTTTTTTTTTTAAATTAAATATTCAGAAAATTTATTTATTTTCTTAAACCAATACTTTAAGTGAGGAAACAAGTTTCTCGCTGAATGTATATTTTTTTCGTCGCTAAAATTTGGAACTATAGGTAAAGAAACAATCTTTTCTCGCTAAAGAATATTATAACTGAGGAAATATATATCCTCACTAAAAGTTATTATAGCTGAGGAAATAGATTTTCTTGTCAAAAGTCACTATAGGTAATTGAAGTTATCTTTTCTCGCTAAAGGTTATTATAGCTAAGGAAATAGATTTCCTCGCTAAAAGTCAGTATAGGCGAGGAAATCTAAAGTTTGAGAATGGCCAACAAAAATTATTTTCTTGCTGAAAGTTATTATGCACGAGGAAAATTTATATTCCTCGCTACAAACTATAAGCGACCAAAGATAGGCCAGAAAATCTATGAGGAATAGATTTCCTCGCCTATAGTCTTTGATGAGGAGTAAGTAACTTTTAACGACGAAGATTTTCCTCGCCTATACCTACATTTCTTGTAGTGATTTTGGGTTCGTCTAGACTAATGTAAAATTTTGGGTTTATCTAGATTAACAAGAGATAAGAGTCACAAAGGTTTAGAGTAAAGTAAACTGGATTAAGTTATAAAAATTTAGAATGAGTTACAAAAATTTAGAGTAAGCTAAATTTTAAAAAAAAAAATTACATTATAAAAAAAATTTTGGACGAGTCACCCAAATACAGTACAATTTAGTTAATATGTATATATTCAACACGAAGTCATTTTTTAAATATTTATTTAATAACTAGAGACAATATTGCTCAACAATAGATAAATTAAAAAAAAATTAACATTTAAGTGAAATTACAAACACAAAAACACCTTTCAGAAAAAAAAAAAAAAAAAATTAACATTAGTGGGCATTGTCAATTTTTGATGACAATGCCCACTAATGACGAAATAATTCTAACAAAAATCATCTATATAGACCCAAATTTTAGCCCAACCCGTTATTGTATATCATTGATTTTTTTTTTAATTAATTTTTTCTCTCCAGTTTTCAAATTTACCTCCTCCAGTTTCAATTCAATTCTGCGCAGCCTGTAAATTGTTTCCATCTTTACAACGCAAATTACATTCTCCAATCCATTTCTACTGCCGAAGACTCGCATCCACACACATCGTGTAATCCACCGTAACTTTTTTAATCTCCGCATGTTTGAGTATAAAATATTCTTTTGTTAAACATTTTATAAAAATAAACTAAACTGTAATCTCATTACCATATTATGCCTCTCTCTATCTGATATACTAAAAATTGTCTGTCCTAAAAATACAAAAATATAATTTGACTTACAGATAGCTCAAATGTAAATTCATATTGTTTTTAAAAGCTTTTACAATCACATTTTAAATAACTTTTATAAACAAATATTTAACAAAATATGAGAAGAGTAACAAAGTGTATTTTCATGTAATGTGACCGGAAATACAACTAAAATGGAGAAAAAAGAAAAAATAATCCCAACTATTCAACAAATTCAACAATTAAAAATTTATCAAATTCAAATTTTTTTGCTTTATTATTATTATATAAATAACACAAAGAGTATAAAAGTGTATATATTTAAAATTTAAAATTTTATGTATATTAAAATTTTATTTTTAATTTAAATACTTATTCCCTAAGAAAATTTTTAAGAAGATTAAATTTAAATTATTTAAGAAAAACGCTTAGTTAACTTTGTTTAACAAATATGTAAAGTTTTATTATTTATTATAAATAATCACATTTTTAAAAAAATTAAAATATTCAATAAAATAATAATCATATTTTAAAAAAATTTAAATATTCAATAAAATATAAAAAGAATAACAGAGTATATTATTTAAAATTACTTATTTATTTATTTCTATTTATTTTACCACACACTTCCAAGTTGTCCAAAAATATTATTTGAATTTAATCAAATAAAAATATCTGCAAAAAAAAAAAAAAAAGCCAACAATGCTTTCGCCCAACGATCCCTTTCCTCCCCAACCCAAATGCCAACTAGAACAACTGCCTAATCACATACTATCCCTTACTATATAGATATACTAATGTCTCTATCCGTGCCTAAAGGCACATGAAGCCCCCTCCCTCTCCCCTCCCTCTCTCTGCCATGTCATACATGTCAAATCATTTGAGTAAATTTGTAAAATAGATATATTTCCCTTGGGGTGGGGAGTTGGTGGGGAACTCCACAAATTTTATGGGGAGGTAGCTGTTGATCCTGAAAAGAAACTGGTCATTTTCTGACCAGTATGCCATTCCTCGCCACTTGAATTATTATCTTTTTTGATTAATGCAGAATTATGCTGTTATTAAAGTAGATGTTTAAATATAACTACACATGCAGTTAATCGGGTTGTTTCCACTATTTATTATTACTATTTTATTCTTTCAAAGATACATGAATTTGGACCCTGTTTGGCCAACCATAAAAATATCAAAAGTTACAAAAAGTTTTTTTTTTTTCCAATCAAATTTTACCACCTATCACATTTATGTCAAATACATAACTGATAGGAGAGAAACATGAGATCTGAGAGAAAACGAATTGAAAACCAAATTTGGAGATAAAGTAAAGCTATGGCAAATCGGAGGGAAGTAGAGTTTCAATTTACCTTTCCTCGGTTGCAAAGGAATATGTTGATTGACGAAGGCGAAGAAGTTGAGAGTCTCTCTATGTCCGCCTTCGCTTCTCTGGCCTTTGGCTTTTGTTCATATTAACCGAAAAATCTTAGTATAGTTCGGGCGGGAAGTGAGCGCAAAAGAGATAGAGGGAAGAATTTTTTTACTTTTAGCGAGGAATTAAATATTTCTTCGCCTAATGTAAGGCATATTTTTCATATGGAAAATACACTTCATTGTTATTCTTATATTTTCTTAAATATAAAAATTTTTAAATTAAAATTTTTGAAAATGTAATAATATTTATAATAAATAAATTAATATTTTAAAACATTCTATAAGTACCTATTAAATGAAGTTAACTAAGATTATTTATTTGAAAATATTATTTATACTTTTAAATTTTTAAAAATTTTAAAAAAATAAATAGTTAAATTAAAATTAAATTTTAACGGACATAACTTTTACACTATTAGTGACGTCTATATAACAAGGAATATCAAAAGATATTTTTAAATATTGAATTTGTTCAATGGTTCGGATTACTCTTTTTTCTTTTTCATTTTGGTTGTCTTTTTGGCATTTTAAATAGGAACACACTCTCTTACTGTTTCCATAAATTTCTTGAATATTTTTTATAAAAAATTTTAAAAATATGATAATATTTTTAATAAATAAATTCATATTTTAAAATAATCTATGCCTACCTATTAAACAAAAGTCAACAAAAATTATTTATATAAAAAATGTGACATTTAGACTTTGATTTTTTAAAATTTTTTAAAAGTATATATTTAAATCAAAATTAAATTTTAATGTATATAAAACATAAAATACATATATACTTTTACACTTTTAATGACATCTCTTTTTTCTTTACCATATGCACCATCATTTCTATGATAAATTATAGCCATACCCACCAACGGTCTCAAATACATCTTAGAATATAATAAATTATTTAATTATTTTACAAATTTATGTTTGATTGTGTAACTTTATATAATGAAAAAGCAAATTAGAGTACAAAAGGCTATTTATTGGGTGCAAATAGACTCATCCTTTATTTTTTAGGCTAGAAAAGTTAAGTGCTCTCAACGAGGAAGCAAATATTTTCTTATTTATACCCGACTATTGGCTAGGAAATGAATATTTCCTAGCCTATACTCTACTTTTAGTGAATAATAAAAAAAGTTATTTGACTATTAGTAAGAAAAAAAAAAATTCTCATCCATACCCTACTTTTAGCGAGAAAATGAAATTTCCTCACTTATAATAACAAAAGTTACTTAACTATTAGTGACGAAACGAATATTTTCTCACCTATACTCCCAATTATCGAGGAAACTAACTTTCTTCACCTATAATAAAAATAGTTGCTTAAATATTAGCAAAGAAATAGATATTCCCTTACTTATACCTTCTATTATATATTTTTTGACTCTACAGTAAAGAAATCTGAAAATCCTCAAAACAACTATTAAAGAGGAAATTGTTCCTTGAAAAATGTCCTCAAATAATTTGCAAGGAAATACTATTTTCCTCTCTTATACTCTATTTTCTTGTAGTGAATCCCATGTTAGCTTCTAAGTGTTCCACATGTTAAATTAAGTTTTTGAATTATAAAATGCCTAATCTGTGAAGTATAAACACTTTAAAATAGGTGTTGTATGTATCTGTATTTGATGTGTATTAAATACATACTCTTAGGTACATGTACACCAAAAAATTATATCAAATGCAAAATACAACTTAACCTAGTACGTTGTCATTAAACAAATCGTTAAAACAAATTAAAGTTTGAATAGCTAAAACTACTAAAATTATAGAATTATCTTTACTCACCAAAAAGAAATATATTTTATATGTCAAATTATGTACGTATCGAATTATTGGATTAGTTCTTATAAAAATTATAATCATGTGTGTATAACTAATAAAAATATATATTTTTATGGTAACCCTATCATAGCTATATTTGTGCTTTCTAATATCCGTAAATGTTTCTTTGTAACCATGTACCAGAGATTTTAAGTTTTAAAATCTTATAACAATTGATATCAAAGTTCAGTTTTTCGAAAATTGGTACAGTGCTTACGCCTTGTGCATGTAGTTTAGTGCAAGAACCGTATAAAGGGTCTTGAGTCCTTTTGCACTTAAGGGCAAGACGAGTATAGTCGCACAGGTTTAATTCAATATAGTCCAGGACCATTAAATTCACGAGAAGTTAAGCATAAAGACAAACCACAAAATTAAAGAGTTACGAATTGGCGGATGGTTCCACTGTGAAGAAAGAACGAGATACGTAGACGTGCACAAGTTCAGTTTAGTATAATAATAATAATAATAATAATAATACTAGACGAATGAGGAATATTCAGTATACTGGAAAATTTTTGTCCAAATAAAAAAAAAATTATTTTTTAAAAGCTGTCTTTGTTATCTCTTGCATGAATTTTTTATTTTCAAATATTTTTTGCATTTATTTTTTAAAAATAATAGTAACATGTCTAAAAAATACCCACATATATATATATATATATATATATATATATATATTAAATAAAATAAAAAAATTGACTCGAAATAATACAACTTAAGTTGGATTGCCAAATCGGAACCACTATTTGGCAATCCAAGTTAATATGCAAGAATATGATGTTTAGGGACATTTCTTTTTGGTAGATAACATTCTTTTTTACGAAGAGATATACATGATATCAATAAAATGATTACAAATCATCCAAAAATGGTCAATTTAGGATAATTTGGCCAACAAAACTATTAACAGATAATGGGAAAAAAAAAAAAAAAAAGAGGGACTAACAATGACAACTAAATTCAATTTACATTTACGTATTTTTAATTTAAAAAAATATTAATATATTTATATCATTGAATTTTAATCTAATAATTCTGAACTTGTTAATTTTAATTGGTCTCCCAAATTCTGATGGAGACTTTCACATCTAAGGCAATCGTATATTTGTTCCTATACATGCAATATCCCTACTTCGGCAAGGTTCTCATTATTTAAAATTATTTGCTTCCCTTTTTGGTTTAGATGAAGATTAAGTTGTATATAATTTGCGTACTTCTTGAGGATAGGTTTCGTGAGTAAATTTGCACAAGCAAAATCTTATTAGTTCAAACCATCAAGCACATTATTACTGTGTCGTATGTTTTATCAAAAACTTAAAAGGTCAAGTGAAAGAAGTCGTAAAAGTTTCCAGGCTATTACAGTTTATTTAACTTGAGATGTTTGTTCGGACGGTGGATCAATCCTTTCATCTTGTATTGACTGGTGGTACAACTCTTAGATTTAATTTGGTAAAAAAAATTATAATAATAAAATAGAATGAAATGAAATAAAAGAAATCTTCATTTGCATACTATCATTTTAACCTTTCAAATAAAATTATATTTTAAATAAAGTGTAAAATAGCATTTCAAATAAATATACCAAATAAAATAATAGAATCAAAGTGTAACAATGGTCATTTCATCCCATTTCACTCTCTTGTATCCAACATTAAGATTTGTGGTTCAGTGAGATAAAAAGAAAACGGAAAAAGTGGAAGAAAATATAAAATCTAAAACACATCTTTATTTAAATGGATTAAAAATATAATAAAATTAAAAGCACTAATTCATAAATAGATTATTTTTTAATTTAATTATTTTTAATTCATCAAATTCTTTATTTTTTCCTTTCCATTTTCCATCATAAGCCAAACTATAGAAAGAATTTTGAAACTTTATTTCTTACATTTTCCCTTAACAAACATGGATCAAATTTTTGTCACAAAAAAAAAAATGATTCAAAATTATTTCTCAAGTTTAGTTTATATTAAAAATTATAGAAAAATTTATAAGATTTAAAAAGTCTCTTTATAGGAGGACTAGTTACCAAAAACTCAAGTTTCATAGGGTTTAAGTGATTTTTATCCTATGAACTTATTTTAAATATAAAATTATTGAACAAATTAAGAGAATAAAATTAACATAATTCTAAAAAATAAAAGTCGTAGTCCTCCTTTAATATTATAAGATGCGATAACAGCACTTCTTCAAAATAAACAAATAAATCTCTATTGGGCTTCACACGAGTAAAAGATCTGACCACAGCCCTATATATGATTGCGTTTTGTTAAAAAAAAAAAATAATAATAATAATAATTTATTTATTTATTTTTATTCTAGTATTTTTACATATTATTTTTAGTAAAAAATTTTATATGCGTGGTAAAAATTTATTAAAATTAAAGAAGATTTGCAAAAAGTTGATGGTTTTTTAAGTGGTAAATTTCTTGTTTCTTTTCTTTTTTTTTTTTTTTTTGGTGTGTGCGTGCGCGGGCGTTTATTAAATTTTGACATAAAAAAAAAATTAAAAGTTTTGGAAAACCTTATTTTTTTTTTTTTTGGATATATATTTTGCCAAACATATATATATATATATAGTATCAAACACGCCATGATCATCCTTGTCCGTGCATGCTGGTAAACACGGAACAAAGAAGATTTTATGGGACAATAAAAGGCACTTTCTTGTTTGGATTCAAAAAAAATTGGTAGTTTTTTTCTTGTCTTATATGATTTTTTTTATTAGAATTTTATTTTCCTTTTAACATTGTTACTTATAGTTGTGTTAATCGCATTCTAAAAAAAAAAAACTGAAAAATTCATATCCGTTTTGGTAAGTTAGAAAAATAAAAAAAAATAACCAACTTTTTCATTGCTTTTTTTTTATCAAGCAGATAACTTTTACTAAAATGGATAAGAATTTTTTGATTTCTTTTTTTTTTCTTTTTTATTTTTTACGAATTTGAATAACATGCTAAAATTTACAACTTTAAAAAGAAATCAAATTTTGATTAAAAAAAAAAAAACCCTTATTTGATATATTTATCTTGAGTCCATTTTTTTATTTTATATTTCTCAAAACAAAAAATAAAAAAAAAGTTCAAAATATATTTGATCCCTCAAGTTTTCAAAACTTATTTTAGAAAATAGAAAATTTATTATATATAAAATACAAAATGGGCAAAAGCCAGTTTGAACTTTTTGACTCAAAATAAAGAAAATCTCAAAAATAGAAAAATATCAAACCAAATACATTTTTACTATTTTTAAAACATGAATCTTAAAATAGAAAATAGAAATAAAATCAAAAATAAAAAATAAAAAGGCAAGTCAAATGAATAAGAATGAATAAAAACAAATAAAAAAGAGTGGGTGAATTTATATAAATATATATATATATAAAATTTAAATAAAAAATTATATGACATTTTTATAATTCAGGAAAATTTGGAAAGACAAATGGGAAGTGAGGGCAATTATTGTCACTCATATGAAAAACTATAACAAAACTCATTATTTTTTCATATAAGAGCCTATAGTGTGCACTTTAGTGTTTTAATTTAAGGTTAAAACAGTATACCATCTTAAATTACATGATAAAATGTGGAACTCGTTATTTTTTCCCCTTGTCTACTTATAAATCTCACTTTTGATTCATTATTTTTATGTTGTTTTATTTTTATTTATCTTGAAATTACACTATTATCCCTATTGATTATAAAGTCTTAGGCCTTGTTTGGATAACATAAAAAACCAAAATTTACCAAAAGTTACAAAGAGTTCGTACTTTCTTCCAATCAAATTTTATCACATATTACTTTTATATTAAATCTTTATACTTTTACTATACTTTTTTGTGAACTTTTTTTTCATCCAAACATTCCTAAATCTGTCATTGTCCCCATGTTAACTCCATTGCTGCGTGCCAGCGGATAGCGTATCCACGGATATCGGTGATTCATTCTTTCGTGATCTTGATCTAACACTAAAATAAATCTCAATCGTTGGGTCAACCCATCCAAGGTTGCTCAATGTTTAATATTTAATTAACAGTGTAAAGATCCTTCACTCAACTTGCGTAGCTTGCTTAATTTATCTATCAGTTAATTACGAAAATACAGGTTCAGAGCAAGCTGGGTTTTCATTTTGAGATCATTAACAAATGAGGTATATCTCCATTTTGCTTAAAATCATGCAAGTCACATTGCACATTTCATGCATGCTTTAATTAATATTGATCTTTGTGTTCCCATTGTTAATTGCACGTTTGCTTGTCCTTAAGCTTTGACTTCTCATTTTGGTTTAGAAAAATATCAAATTGGGGTTTAGAAAAATATCACACACAAACAATCACATTTTGGTTTAGAATAGATATATATCCATCTCTTTCTCTCTCACACACGTATTGCACAATGTAATCACCTCATAGTTATTTTGATGTATTAATTTGTTTTAAATATCACATGACCAATTAACTAAAATGTAATTGAAATGACAAAAGTGAAAATGCTTAATATTTGAAGACTTAATATGAATTGTTTATAATAAAAAATATTATTACAAAAAATCTATAATTAGAAATTTTATAATATTAAAGTAATTCAAATGGATAAGTGATTTTTTTTTTTAAGAAATTTATATTGTAATTGCCCGCTCACTTATCAAAATATCTAAGAACAATTAATAAATTGCCTTCTGTATGTATTTAAAAAGTATAATTTCTCTTATAAAATAAAAATATTTATGACATCATAATTATATTTTTCATTGAGTTTTTATATAAGGATTTTTATATCATTATAAATTATAATCATGCAAAAAAAAGATAAATAAGTAATTATGTAATTTTAATTAATAAGAAAATAAAATACAAGAAACTATTTGTAAATTACAAATAAGCTCACCAAACTTTTTATTTCTCTTCCTCTTTTGCCTTATCCGGCCTTCTCTTTTCATTCTAAGTGGTTCTTGATCTTCCCTTTATCTCATCTCACCTCACATCACCTCTATCAAGTAGAGAATTAAAGATGTATAATTTACAAAAATTACAATCCCGTAGGTCAGGTAGTAAATAAAAAAATTTAGTTTTATAAAATTTTTTTGATTTTTATAAAACTCCAAACACATCCTAAATAGATAATTATTTCATGCCAAGGTGTCAAGCTTGATTTGGGTATAGAAAAGTTAATTTTTAATTTTTTTTTTTTTTGGTGCCATATGATTTTTTTTTTAGTAAAATTTGATTTTTTTTTTATTTTCAGGAATTATAATTTTAAACTTATTAATTACATTTGTGGAAAAAAATTCAAAAATTCTTTCGAG
The DNA here is from genome assembly GCA_003260245.2 of Sideroxylon spinosum. Lineage (NCBI taxonomy): Eukaryota > Viridiplantae > Streptophyta > Magnoliopsida > Ericales > Sapotaceae > Sideroxylon > Sideroxylon spinosum. Next base: position 14,220,874 of record QLOD02000010.1, on the reverse strand, counting down.
TAAAAACTATTCATTTTAAAAATATATATAAAACAAGAATTACTTTTTTATTTTTTTGACTTTCACCCACGTAATTTTTTAAATTTTTTTTTTAGAAATGCGATTAATATATTTAAAAGCTAAAATTTTTTTAAAAATTAAATTTTGATAAAATATATAAGAGAAATTTATTTCGACAAAAAAACAAAACTGGTTCTGGGGGCAAAACAAGCCTTATTTTCCTTTCTTTTTTTATTTTATAAGGACTCTCGACAAAACTACTTTGAACAAATTAAACTTCAAAATAAAGCTTTGTAAAAATTAAACAAATCTCTATAAAACTTACACTTTCTATTCACTACACCAAATGTAATTTTTATCAATTTAAATTCTATTTAGAGTTTTGAAATTTATCCAAAAAACATCAAAAAAATCTCTAAATGTTATTTATTTTTTATCTTATTGTAGGAGTTCCAATCCTATAAATTTTACTAGTTTTTAACTAATTTTTTTATATTTCAAATACAGCTTATATATTTATTTTTTTTTTTTACTATAAACAAGAGCCGGGCGAAAAAGGGGGAAAGCTCTCTATTCGTGGTTCTCACGTAGCTGGATCCTCCGAAACCATAAGAATCCTTAGTTAGAATGAGATTCCAACTCAGCACACACTCTAATTAAAAATTATTTGATTATTTTTAGGGTTTTTGATTTCCGAAAGGTTAAATTGGTGAGGAAGCCAC
>QLOD02000010.1:14184087-14198806 GCA_003260245.2 Sideroxylon spinosum | reverse complement strand
ATAACATAGGCTCCCTGTGAATTCGACCTCGGACTCACCGAGTTTAAAACTACGACTACCCTCTTGCACTTGAGAGGTAAGAACCCTAATACATTTTGGGGTCGGTCACTAGTAAAAAGAAAAGAGTATTTTGTGCCGACAAAAATCATTTGGAAATATGGGCAAGGAATAAGTGTAAGCGTGGAAGCACTAAGCTAAGATCGCCGAGGGTATTTTAGAAGACCAACTTCAGTTGGTGATAATTTTGGAGTTTTATATACATTCTTTCGATGTGTGTATCTAAGACAAGTAGGGTTTTATGTTTATAGGAGGATTGTTCTTGATCATGTATGTATATATTTGTTAGGGATATTAGTGTAAATTGGCAAATCCATAATCAAAACAATACGTGTCAAAGTGGTTTGTGACCTTAAGACTTAGTATAGGCTAAGTACAATAGTCATGGGTTAGTTTTAGAAGTCAACAGATCTCAAAAAACCTAAAACGGATAAAGACTGAATCAGAAGAGAAGTTTGAACGAGCTGCAGATTGCATTAATGCAGAAAGATCGCGGGAAAGCCGCAGGTATCCGCGAGATAAAGCCGAGAGTGGAGATCAGAGATATTGTGGGTGTGGGAAAGCCGCGGGAAGGCCGCGGGTGCCTTCTTCCCGCGAGGCTAACTTTCTGGCGTCGATTCTCCTTGATGTTAATCCTGTTCAGCCCAAGTTTTGCATGATATAAAAGAAAGGGATGTATCTAGGGTTTTAAAGAGATCCTGAGATAGAGAGAATAATCATTATTGAGAGCTTTTCAAGTCCATTGTTCTCTCCATTGCTTAGCCATTCTTCTTCATTGCATTGATCCGAAGGAGTTTGGATTCTTGGTTCGTGATCGCTGAGGATTCAACATGTTGAGGATTCAACAAAGCTACTGAGGAGTCAGTATCGTGCCTTCGAGGAGTCAGAGGGCTTTCGCTAGAAGAGTTGGTGAATCAAGGATTCAAGCAAACGTCAAACAGAGTATAGAGTCGAGGAGTTGATGTATAGAGAGTTTTGAGTTTGTAATTAATGCTTGATTTTAGTGAAAGTTTTCAGGTTTTCCTATGTGGATTTCCTCGCCTTATATATTACCTTCTACATTCTTGTTTATGTGATTGATTGCTTGGATATCTAGCCTACTATGTAATTTCAATTGGTATCAGAGCGAATACATCTTTGTGAAAAAGACAAGATCCTATTCTTGCTAGATGGATCCCCCAAGAGAAGGCGGTTCAAGTACCAGACCCCCATGGTTTGACAGCACCAACTATGCTTATTGGAAGGTTCGCATAAGGGCACACTTGATCTATCTAAATGTCAACGTGTGGTTTTCCATTGAAATGGGTTGGACCAAGCCTACACATACTGTGGACAATGTGACCGTTGAAAAACCGATCGACACCTGGACCAGGACGGAGCAGGAGAAAGCTGAATGGAACTATAAAGCACTGAGTGCAATCTTCTGTGCAGTTTCAGCAGATGAGTTCAGAAGAATATTGAGTTGTGAAATTGCCAAAGAAACTTGGACAACGCTTGCCTTAGCACATGAAGGGAATTCCACAGTAAAGAAATCTAAACTGCAGAAGATAACCACAGAGTTCGAAAAACTGAAGATAGCAGATGATGAAACTTTTGATCACTTTTATGCTAAGTCAAGCGATATCGTCAACTTAAGTTTCAATCTCAGAGAGCAAATTCCAAATAGAAAGATCATAAGTAAGATTCTTCGCTCCCTACCTATGTCATTTCAAGCCAAGGTCACTGCCATTAAAGAAGCTAGGGATGTGGACTCCATGAGGGTGGAAGATTTGGTTGGCTCCCTACAGACTTATGAAGCCAACATGATTAAACCTAAGAAGATGAAAGGTATTGCTCTTAAAATGGTCAGAGAAGAAGACTCATCATCCAGTGATGACTCTATGCCTTCCATGGAAGAAATTGCTCTTTACACAAAGAAGATCAGAAAGTTCTTCCAAAAGAAAAAAGAAAGTGCTGGAAAATTCAAGAAGATGGAAAAACCTAGAGGAGAAAAGCCATCTGAGCCAAAGAAGAAAGAAAAAAAGCTCAAAGGGGTAAAGTGCTACGAGTGTCAAGGTTATGGACAAATAGTCCAAGATTGCGGAAACAAGAAGAGCAAGAAAAAGGTACTCAATGCAAGCTTGGATGACTCAGACGAATCTACTACCTCCTCATTGTCAGAAGACTTTCCAAAGAACTACACAGCATTCATGGCAAGAAACTCAAGCTCAGAAAAATTAAAAGTGTCTGCTACTCCTAAAGACTTAGATGAAGAAACTTCAGAAAAGGATGAAAATTGTGAAGAAGAAGTTGATCTTGAAGACGCATATGAAAAGCTTTTTCGAGATTGTGAAAATTTCACAAGTAAAACGAAAAGCTATCTGTGCTAAATAAATGTTTGAAAAATGAAAGAGATAGCTTAAAGATTACCCTTAAAGAGCTACAAAGAAAGCTTGAAAACCTTGACGAAAGCAAAAAAGTTCAAGATCAATTAATTTTGAATTTCAAAGCTAAGAACCACAATCTCGAGGAAAGAGTTTACAGAGTAGAAGTAGAAAAGAAAACCCTAAACAGAATTGTGGAGACTTTGAGAGAAAAGCTAGCCGGTAAAGACCAAGAATGCCTAGAGGCGCACTGTGCTCTTCAGGAACACGGTGAAAAAATGAGAATCCCATCAAACAACTTACACCAAATCCTGGGAGTACAGTGCAGTCCAGATGACAAAAGGGGACTTGGATACACCAGTACAAAGGAGACAAAGGATGAGGCCTCGACAAGTGAGTAGGAAAACACTAAAGCTTTAAGGACTCCAACCCAAAAGACCTCTGCACTACTAAAGCCTAGAAAAGCTCCATCTTATCCTCAACCACTGAAAGGTAAACAGTACTCAAATAATTTCCAAAAATACTAAGGTATGCCTTTCAACCCTTCTCAAAATTTCACACCCATCTATCATCACTGTGGAATATCTGGCCAAATAAGACCACAATGTCATAAGCTTTATGGACTACCCATGACATATGTTAACCATCGGAGGCCTGTAAGTCGAATTTTTCAAAATCAAAATAGGTGTAATATTTTAAGAAACTACAACATCCCTCTAGATTTTGAATACCCCTTATATAGGCCAAAGAGAAATTTTTATCCTACCCCCTACTTTCAACAAACTAGTCTGAAATACCAGAAGCGAGCTATCACAAAAAATATTTCAAAAAACAATTCTGTAAAGAAACCCCGTAAGACTAGAACTATATGGATAAGAAAATCTGATCTAAATTGTTTGCTAGTCCACACTGCTTTAAAAGCCTTGAACTCAAATATGTGGTATCTTGATAGTGGCTGTTCTAGAAATATGAGTGTTAATAAAGGATTATTTTCAAACTTTGAAAACTTTGAGGGAGGTGTAGTTACTTTTGGTGATGGTAGCACATCTTATGTTTTAGGAAAAGGAAATATAAAAACACCTGGTTTAGAATGCTTAAAGGATGTGCTCTATGTTGAAGGACTTCAGGAAAACTAGATTAGCATAAGTTAGTTGTGTGATGCTAAACACATTGTTCATTTTTCAAATACTAATTGCAAAAATTTTTTATCCTCTTGGAAAAATTGTTTTAAATGGCATTGTACTTCTAATGACTGTTATGGGGTAGCTGACTCAAATGGTCTTGTGTGTAATTCTGCATCCTTAAATGAGTCAGACCTCTGGCACCGAAGATATAGACATATAAACTTTAAAGCTTTGAAACAATTTTTTGAGTCGGAATTGGTGAGAGGCCTAGCTAAATTTGGTAAAGACCACAGAGGGGTATGTGGGCCATGCCAAGTAGATAAACAAATAAAAAGTGCTCACAAAAAGGATCGCAGCCTAATTTCTAAAGAACCACTTGATTTGGTTGACATAGACCTGATGGGACCCACACATATTAAAAGTATAGGTGGAAAGAAATATATTCTTGTTGTTGTTGATGATTATACTCATTTCACTTGGATTGATTTTCTTGCTGAGAAATCTGACACATTTGATGCCTTTCGAAACTTGTGTATAAGATTGCAATAGGAAAAACAAAGAAGGATTGGCTGTATCACTTGAATCAGAACATATCACGGGAAAGAATTTGAAAATTCTTCTTACACCGAATTCTGTGATGCAAATGGCATAAAGCATGAATTTTCAACCCCAAAGACTCCCCAGTAGAATGGAGTTGTTGAAAGTAAGAATAGAGTACTTCAAGTGATGGCTCGAGTGCTCCTCCATAGAAAATCATTGCCGAAGAAGTTTTAGGCTGAAGCTGTCAATACAGCTTGCTACATAGTAAATAGGGTGTATCTTAGACCATGAACCAAACAGACACCCTATGAACTATGGAACAATAAGAGGCCTAGTGTAAATTATTTCTGAGTTTTTGGGAGTAAGTGCTTTATCCTTAGGGATAGAGAGCAACTTGGTAAGTTTGACTCCCAAAGCGATGAAGGAATCTTTCTAGGCTATTCCACCAACAGTCGTGCTTTTAGAGTTTTCAACTTAAAAACTAATATTGTTAGGTAATCTATTAATGTTATAATTGATGATACTAATTCATATGTTTCTGCTCAACAGGTTGAAGATGATGAAGAACCTCTCCTAAATGCACTTGCTGAACCAACTGAAGTACCTATTGATGCAAGTGCTGAGACACTCAAAGATGTTGAGGAAAGTGTAGAAATAGAACCATCCTCTAAAATCAAACTCAATCATCCAACTTCTCAAGTCATTGGAAATGTGAAGAATAAATTAAGACAATGATACAACTACAAAACGAGGTATCTCACCTGTGTTATGTTTCCAATTTAGAACCCAAAAATGTGCATGAAGCCCTAAGCGATGATTTCTGGTTAAATGCTATGCAAGAAGAATTAGGGCAGTTTGTTAAAAATGATGTATGGGTTCTAGTTCCTCATCTTTCACATGTAAATGTTATAGGCACTAAGTGGATTTTCAAGAATAAAACTGCTCAATTTGGGGCAATAATTAGGAATAAGGCTAGGCTAGTAGCACTAGGTTATACCCAAGTTGAAGGAATTGATTTTGATGAAACCTTTGCACTTGTAGCCAGATTAGAGTCTATTAGAATACTATTGGCAATAGCCTACTTTTTAAAATTCAAACAGTTTCAAATGGATGTTAAAAGTGCATTCCTAAATGGTTTTCTGAATGAGGAAGCTTATGTAGAGAAACCTAAGGGATTCGTTGACCCACACTTTCCAAATCATGTTTTTAAACTAAAAAAGGCTGTTTATGGACTCAAACAAGCCCCTAGAGCTTGGTATGAGAGACTCACCACATTTTTCTAGAGTCTGGCTTTATAAGAGGTAATGTGGACAAAACTTTGTATATTCGTAAGGAATCAAATAACATATTGATTGCACAAGTCTATGTTAGTGATATTGTGTATGGGTCCACTTCTCCAGACTTTTTACTTGAATTTGGTGAACACATGAAAGACAGTTTTGAAATGAGTATGATTGGCGAATTAAACTTCTTTCTTGGTCTGCAAGTTAAACAGATGGAGAATGGGATTTTCATCTCACAATCCAAATATGCCAAAGACCTAGTGAAAAAATTTGGGCTTAACAGTTGTAAACATGCCAGGACTCCCATGAGCACTACCACTAAGTTAACCAAAGACAAGTCCAGAAAAACTATAGATCCTACACTTTATAGAAGTATGATAGGTAGCTTCCTTTACCTTACTGCCAGTCGTCTAGACATAGCCTTTAGTGTAGGAGTCTGTGCCCGGTTTCAATCTAACCCTAAGGAGTTTCATTTACATGCAATTAAAAGAATAATCAAATACATAATTGGGACTGTTGACTATGGTATTTGGTTCTCTCATGAAACCAATGCCACTTTAGCAGGGTACTCTGATGCTGACTAGGCAGGATGTGTTGATGATCGAAAGAGTACATCTGGTGGATGTTTCCATCTAGGCACTAACTTGGTTTCATGGCATAGTAAGAAATAGAACTCAGTATCCTTATCCACTGCCGAAGCTAAGTACATAGCTATAGGTAGTTGTTGCACCCAATTTCCTTGGATGAAACAAATGTTGACAGATTATGGAATAGAACAGAAATCTATGACACTCTTTTGTGACAATCTTAGTGTCATCCATATTTCTAAGAATCATGTGCAACATTCTCATACCAAACACGTAGATATCAGCTATCATTCCATCCGAGAGCTAGTTGAACAACAAACCATATCCATCGAACACATAGAAACTCAACTTCAATTAGCGGACATCCTAACAAAGCCTTTAGATCACCTTTGATTTGAATCACTAAGGTCCTCCCTGGGTATTTTTTCCCCAGACTAAAGAGCACTGTTCTACTTCTCTCGAGTTTTATATCTATATATGTATGCTCTACTTTCATACTTAAGGGGAAAAGGGTGATCAATGAATAGTATTTTAAGGCCTATCTCTTCTTATACACTATCATACTTACATAGAAGACATAAATTCAAATCCTTAATAATCTTGAAGCCCATGTTTTGATGTTCCTTGTCATGGTAGTGGTGTGCCCATTGTAAATACACCAAGGTTTGAACGTCATGGAAATTTTTTCACTACTCATTTGACTCTTAAATCTCTTGCTTGGACTTTTGGTCACTCTTGCAATATCTCTGTTAAAATCACTTGGAAAGGGCTACCAATGGAATAGTGGGAAGTTAGCCTGTTGACATGCGGGTTATCAAAATAACCACCCTCTGGGTTTGACGATATAAGAAGATGGCTTCCTACCCATAAGTGTGTGAAAGCAGCCAAGTAAAACTAGAAAAATCTGAAAAAGAAAAAGCAAATCTCAATAAATTTGGTGGAAATACATTAAAAAATTGGTGTGTAGTTGAAAAATTATGATTTGAGGAGAAATAAATCGAAAAGCACAAGTGCATTATCCCTACTTCCCAAAGTTCAAACAGAGTATTTTTGAATGTCGTGCGAGTCTATGAACAGTATTGATCATGAATGTTCCTAAACTTTATTCCACACACTACACAGCATTTAATCACTAGTATGACATGTGTGAACATCTCATGACACTATAGTAGAGAGATTTTTAGATTGAACTTCCTCTCCTTTTATGTATGTTTTCAAGTTTGAAACTATGATTTTCTCGTTTTTGAGGATATAGAACTTGGAATATGCTGAGGTATGTTTAAAAAAAGGGGGGACGATTGCGGGATGCTCGCTGGAAGAACGCTCTAAGTCGCGGGAACTTCCTGCATAGATGTCTAGACCTGGGTACCACCACGGGAAGATCGCGTGAAGGGCGCTTGAAGCCCACGGGAAGGCCACGGGTGCGTTCTTCCCACGAAGATGGCTTTTTAAGGCCAAACTGAGGCTTTGCCGTCATTTTCACAGTCTGCCTCGCCCTTGTCCACTTTCTCTAAGACTCCAGGTCACGTGCTTCTTTTTCTTTTCAAGGTATCTTTGTCGTTTTATCTTTTTCACTTCTTTTTAGCTCTAGTTCTTTATCTGTTTCCTTCGTTTTTTCTGTTTCATTAGTTTCTTTTTGTTTGTTCTATCCCTCTTCTGTTATCATGCCTCCTAGATGTAGGGTTCGTCGTTTGATGCACATTGCTTTAAGGGCGACACTGAATAGACTACTTATATTTCTATCTTTAAATATCGCCCCATTGTTATAGAACGTGGCTTAGTGTTATGAGATTTTCCCCACTATTGAACAGTACTTTGAGCATTTAGGTAGGACACAGTATGTTAGCTATTCTGGTTTTGAGGGTCCTTTTCATGAATGTGCAATTGCCGAACTTGTTCGTGAATTCTTTGTTAACATGCACATGGTTGACTTGTCTATTGGTGTCTTGCACTCTTATGTCTGTTCTGTGAACATTGAACTGACACCTTCTACTATTTCCCAGTTTCTGAATATACCTAGACCAGACTAAGTTGATTTTGAGCCAGTCCTGGATACTAATGGTCCATCTATTCAGACTATTACTAAGGTCCTTACCGAGGGTCGAGTGGATTGGGTTAGAGACACTATTCCTCATCGTCAATTATCTGAAATTAATAGGATGCTACATCTGTATGTAGCTAATTCTATTGACCCGTTCTTCCATATTACCGGCGTCACAGAGCGTCATGGTCGTATTCTACATTCCATTGTCACGGGTCATGTCTTTGACCTCCCACTCTTTATGTTTTAGTTGATTGCTACTGGCTGTGACTCTACATCTTGATCTGATTCCATGCCTTTCGGTCTTTTTATTACTCACTTTCTTTTATCCCAAGGTGTTGCGTGTCCTCCTAACTATCAGTTGATCAAAATGCCAAATCCGATTGATCACGTGTCTACCCGTCGCAGCGGGTCCCCCTCTAGACTCACACTTGCTCCTCCTCGTATGCCCTCATGTCCTATGAGTCCTCCTCCTTCATCTGACATGCCAGGTCCCTCTACCAGTGCTCCCCCTGTATATGAATTGAATATGTTGGGATCTATGTTGCCATCCATTCAGGGGGAGAACCGTCGGTTCCAGGATACTGTGTATCAGCGTCTCACTGCCATCGATACTCATCAGGCAGAGTCTTAGACAGTTCAGGCAGCAATGGATGGTCGCTTACAGGCCATGCAGGTTCGTCAGGATGAGATGCATCTTACTCTATGTCAGGTGGAGTAGAATCTTAACACTTACGCCTACACCTTTGAAGATCCGTTTGGTGATGATTTCTTCCCTGATATCGGTGGTGATGATGGCGGCAGTGCACCTAATGTCGGTGATGATGATCCTGCTAGTGGTGGTGATGAGACTGGTGCTACTCAGTGATTGTTGGTTTTGTCAATTCCAGTCAAAAAAGGGGAGTGAGAGTCTGTTTTGTAGTTTTGTATAAGTTAAATGGTTGGCTATGCCTTTAGAATTTATTTTTCTTTATGTAGTTGAGAGTCATGATTTGTACTTTGTACTTCATTTAACTCATCTATGTTTATCTGAGATTTTGTATTTTCCCTCTTACTTTACTATCTATGTTTATCTGCACTGACTTACTTTGGACTTTTCACTATTATTGTGTTTTCCACTCAATGCCTTGATATTTTTGTTTGAGTGTGCAGTAAACAGGAGTCTTAATCAAGGCTGTGCAATCATAGTACGGTTTCTGAGACCTAAGACTTGGGTTAAATACTTGTAACTGGATTTGCTAAGTTTTGACATGAAATTGCCAAAAGGGAAGATTGTTAGGGATATTAGTGTAAATTGGCAAATCCATAATCAAAACAATAAGTGTCAAAGTGGTTTGTAACCTGAAGATTTAGTATAGGCTAAGTACTATAGTCTTGGGTTAGTTTTAGAAGTCAAAGGATCTCGAAAAGCTAAAACGCATAAAGACAGAATCCGAAGAGAAGTTTGAACGAGTTGCAGATTACATTAACACAGGAAGATCGCGGGAAAACCTTTATGAGGTATATTGATGGAGGACTTTATGAGATGCATGTATTCGTATGGAAAAATGGAAGTGTCTTGACCTTAATATTTTAAACCCTTCCCCACCATTTTTGTTTTCTAAATTTTACTTTATACTTTAGACTTCTATACACACTCTCTTTTCTACCCATTTTCTTCCTTCTTGTGTGAGCTAGTAAAAAGAAAAGAGTATTTTGTGCCAAAAAAAAATCATTTGGATATATGGGCAAGAAATAAGTGTAAGCGTGGAAGCACGAAGCTGGGATCGCCGGGGGTATTTTAGAAAACCAACTTCAGTTGGTGATAATTTTGGAGTTTTATATACATTGTTTCGATGTGTATATCTAAGGTAAGAGGGGTTTTATGTTTATAAGAGGATAGTTCTGGATCATGTATGTATATATTTATTAGAAATTAGATGTGTATGCCAAATATAATTCATAAAATCCATGATATTTGCTTGAGAAGATTGTAAGAAGAAGTTACGTGATATAATATTTCGTTAATGCTAAGTTTTCTTGTTGATATATATGTGTGAGTGTATATGTTTTGATTAGAAACTTACGAAATCCATGCTTTGTGGAGGTAAATGTTTATATCAATTTATATATAATTATGTTTTAGTAAAAGATAATCCCATCTTATTAAGAAGAATTTGTGAAATATATGATATGATTTTTTTTTTTTTAAGTTGTAAGAGGATACCATGTGATATAAATTTATGTTGAGAATATGATGTTATCAGACCATGTTTTAATTATGAGAATATAAATCACAGTATTGATATCTATATATGTTCCTTAGAAAAAATCGCCAATACAATTTATTAAGTTCCATGCTTTAGTCTTATCGTCTAGACAAATTGGTGTATTCATCTAGAGGAGACACTGAAAGTCTTTTGCAGTCCGAATGATGTGTACTAATGTTTGGATAATAATCTGCACAACTATTGTTGTCTGGACGATGGGGTACCAACGTCTAGATGAAGTATACTTTTTTTTTATCAACTTTCTTCCTTTTATTTGCCCCAACATATCTCTAAATGTCTCTAATCAATGTAAGAGGTAAAAATTCCTTCTCAAACACCCTTTTTACCTACATAAGGCATGAAATGATTTTTCAATTAGGATATATTTATTTAAAATGTAATATTATCCTACTTGATTGGAATGCCTTCAAAATTCTTCTATAATTGTTTTGAGCTAAAAAGATTCCTAAAGTTGACTAACTATGTATATCTTGAATTAATTTCATATATGTTCATAAAAGTTTGTTTAGTTTGTTAAACCTATCCATGATTGGGCAACATAAAACTTAGGCCCAGGTGAAATCATTTCAAAAAAAATTATTAAATTAAAAATGAACACAAGAACCTAAATTAGGAAGAAGTCTTATGTCTGATGTGGAGTTGATAATAGAAAGTATGATTTGAGATTGATTTTTGATATTGGGTCAAACAAGGTACTAAAAGAATGGGTTCTAGAGTGCAATGGTCAAAAGCCCCAAGATTTGCGTAGGGTAGTTTAGCGTAACCAGTAGGGTAGGAACCTACGAAGTATATATACGGCTTATACTAACGTATATTAGTACCAAGATAGCAGGACCAATTTGCCTACTAAGGAAAGATGAGTACATTTGGGACTGTAGAACCAATTGTACCCCACAACTAAAGTCTAGAGGTTTGATGAGTACATCTAGGACTGCAGGACTAGTAGTACCCCATGGCTTAGGCCTGGGAATTTGATAAGCACATCTAGTACTACGGGGACTAGTTATACCCTACGCCTTATGCCTGGGGATTTATTTTGGATTTCATTCTACAGTCACAGACTAACCTTGCAGAGCATTTGACTTGTAATATGGTATTGATAAATATTGTAATGTAAATGAGATGATGAGTAATTGGTTTAGCATAAGACAATGGGATCATGGCTAAGTAGCTATTAAATTTAGAATAGTATCATTAAATGTGGTAATTATGGTATTCTTTTGAAGTAATATGATTTTACTTAATTAATATTAATTAAATGTCCACTATGTCAACCCCATTCTTCGGTCTATTAAGTCTCATAAATCATAACTTAAAACTCTATGGAGATAGGATTATTGCAATTAAGTTAGTGTTAGGAGAAGAGATAGTAAACGTAATTAGTGCTTATACCCTCTAGGTAGGCTTAGGAGATGGACATAAGGAGAAGTTTTGGGAAGACTTGGAAGGACTTCTACTAGAGATACCACAAGGAGAGATGGTCATCATAGGACGTGATTTGAACAGTCATGAAGGACACGATGTAGATGGATATATAGGAGTACATGGGGGATATGGATACGGTAATAGAAATGAAAGGAAGGATATTTTGGAGTTTCTAGTGGCTTATGATCTCATGGTGACGAACACCTTTTTTTAGGAAGAGAGAGGAAGATTTGGTGACTTATAAGAGTTGTTTCTAAAAGACACGATTGACTTCTTCTCAATAAGGAAAAGAGACCGCTTAACTTGTAAAAATTATAAGGTTATACTGCAAGAGAGTAGCTCCAAAGGTGGACTAGAAAAAAGAAGTTATATAGATGCTCAAAGACTATATGGTGGAACTTGAAAGGTTGATAGGCAACTAGCATTAAGGGAAAGAGTACTAGAGGGAGACGTTTGGACGGTAAATGAGAGTGCAAATAATGTGAGATAAGGTAACAGAGTGTATTAAGAGGGTAGGGAAAGAAGTATTAGGAGAATCCAAAGGGGGTGCTCTGGCAAAAAAGAGGCAAGGTGGTGGAGTGAGGCCATCTAAGATAGGATATCAGTTAAAAGAGAGTGTTTTAAATCTTAGTAAAAGGATCGAAATGAAGCGAACTTGGAGAGGTATAACGAAGAAAAATAAGAAACCAAAAATACAGTTAGTGAGGCCAAGGCAAAGGCATTTAAGGAGCTATATAGGTGATTTGACTCTAAGGAAGGTGAAAGGGAGATATTGAAGCTTGCCAAAGCCAGAGATAGGTGGACCAAGGACTTAAATCAAGTTAAATGTATTAAGGATAAGGATGGAAAGGTATTAGTAAAGGAAAAGGAGATAAAGGAGTATTGGAAGAGCTACTTCTATAAGTTATTTAATGAAATCAGTAATAGTGACATACAATTGGGGTAACCTACCATTTTTGGGGAAGAATTGAATCAGCTGTTCTATAGGAGAATCAGTAGAGAAGAGGTAAAACAAGTATTGAAAATGATGAAGAACGGAGAAACGGTTAGGCTAGATGGTATCCCTATTAAGGTTTGGAGATGCTTGGGGGAGGATGACATAAGTTGATTGACAAATCCTTTTAATGTAGTGCTAAAGAGAAAGAAGATATCTAATGCATGAAGAAAAAGTATTCTCATACTCATATACAAGAGCAAATGAGATATTCAAAACTGTACGACCTACCGTAAGATTAAATTGATGACCCATACGATGAAATTATGGGAGAGAGCTATTGAGAGAAGACTAAGTAGGACAACAAACGTTTCAGAGAATCAATTTGGTTTCATGCCTGGGAGATCAACTATGGAGGCTATCTTTCTCCTGAGAAGGTTAATGAAACAATATAGAGAAAGTCAAAAAGATTTACATATGGTGTTTATTGATTTGGAGAAGGCCTATGACCAATTTCTAGGGAGATTCTATGGAGAGTATTGGAAAAGAAAGGAGTGTGTGTCACATATATTGAGGCAATAAAAGACATGTATGATAGAGCCATGACATCAATACGGATGACTGACGAAGAGACTAAGGAGTTTCCTATCACGATTGGTCTACACCAAGGCTCAATGTTAAGTCAGTACTTGTTTACTGTAGTTATGGATGAGATTACAAGACATATTCAGAATGAGATGCCATGGTGTATGCTATTTGTAGATGACACTGTTTTAGTAAGAGAGACGAGAGAATGAGTGAATGCTAAGCAAGAATTTTAGCGAGAAATGTTAGAGACAAAAGGATTTAGGCTAAGTCGATGCAAAATGGAATATATGGAATGTAAGTTTAGTCAAAGTAGGACAACTGGTAGCATAGAAGTAAGTTTGGGCATATAGAAGATTATAGAGAACGAAAACTTTAAGTGCCTTGGATGTATGGTGTAACGGGATGGAGGGATTGATACTTATGTAAGTCATAGGATTTAGGCCAGATGGACCAAATGAAGGAGTGTTTCGGGGGTCTCGTGTGATCGGAAAGTCTCCCTCGAGGTGAAAGGTAGATATTATAAGGTGGCGATAAGACCAGCGTTGTTATATGAATCAGAGTGTTGGACAGTAAAGCATAATCATGTTCAGAAGATGGTAATTACAAAGATGAGAATTTTAAGATGGATGTGCAGGATCATAAGGAGAGATAGGGTTAGGAACAAAGAGACTAGGGGCAAAGTGGGAATAGCATTGGTTGAAGATAAAATGAGAAAAAATTGGTTCAGATGGTTCGGCCATGTTAAACAACGTCTAACAAAGGCACATGTTAAAAGGTGTGAAAGCATGGAGATTGATATGAGTAGAAAAGGGAGAGGGAGTGATTAGACTTGAAAAGTGTAATTATAAACTCCATAACTTAGTATTAGAAGCATATATCACTTAATAATGTCCAAGTTTTGTTAATCTTTATCACTTATTTGTTTTATTCTCTTTAATTTAGGAAAGAAGAGAAAATAATCGTGTTTAGAAATGATGAAGATGATGAGAATAACAACAACGAGCCTTCCGTGCGCACACAAAAAGCTCTGATTCAAACTAGAGCAAGAACAAAGAGGGAAAAGAAAAATAAGATGGCAGAGTAGACACTATGGTTTGGACCATCTCCTAAATGGTCTGGACCACTACAACATGAACCAAGGATATCAACACACTGTGGTTCGGACCACTAGGTACTTTTGGGCGCTATTTTGTAATTTGTTAGGGTTTTGTGAAAGGCTCTATAAATAGAACCTTTAGGGAGATGTTTCAGGAGTTCGTTCCAGCTGTCATACAGAGTCTTTTATAGAGTTTTCTTAAAGTTCTTTTAGCTTCCTTTCATTATTTTAAAAGAAAGTTCTTCTGATTTATTAGAGTTTTAGTTGGAGCATTGTCAACATTTGTTACTTTTCGCGTTGTTTTGAAGTACGATATTTAACTTTTTAGTTTAATTCTTGCTTTTAGTTTTATTGCTTGTATTGTTTTTAATTCCATGTGAGGCTAAAACTCTAGTTATTGATTCAACAAAT
>QLOD02000010.1:14171322-14183987 GCA_003260245.2 Sideroxylon spinosum | reverse complement strand
TCTTGCTTTTAGTTTTATTGCTTGTATTGTTTTTAATTCCATGTGAGGCTAAAACTCTAGTTATTGATTCAACAAATTAAGGAAGGGTAGGTTATTAAGAACTTTGTGATTGTGTAAATCTACGTGTATTGTGTGATAACATATACGTAAAGATCTACACTTTTTAGATTCAATTTCATTTATTTCAAATGCATTCGAATACAAAAGAATCACTGATAAGGATTTTTGAATCTAATGTTTCTTCTATATTTTTGAGATGAATATATTAAATCTAAACCCTAATACTATTTAAAGAACATCTTCTGGGTGTATAATCGTAAACGTTAATATAAAACTGAGTTGGGGAGAATTTTATAAGGTTTCACGAAAACATCTTTCTGATCTATTTTTCCTTTACATGAAACTTAGATTGTGTCTTAAAACATATCACATTGTGAAATGATCAATCCACCCAGAATTCAAAGTTGAATCAAGACCTTTATCCATTAGTTGCATTACATCATTTGATTTCAATTATTTGTTGCTTTAAATTCTGAATTTTTATATTTTGGTTAGATTAAATTTAATTAAGAAATTTACACTTTTATTTATAATTCGAAATCAATCTGAAACCTCCAAACACTTGAAATTATTACTTTTGAACTATGTAGTAAATTACTATCATCTTAGGAAACTTAGAAATTAAAATAGTAGGTTCTTTATGGATTAGACCTCGTTCTCATCGAGTTAAAACTACATTGCACACCCTTCGATGTGGGGGTATATTATAGATGCAATTTCTAGAGGCAGTCAAGTTTTTGGCCTCGTTGCCGGGGATCCTAATCTTAGTTTTTAAGTTGCTTTAGATTAAAGTTTATTTACGGCCTTTTATTTAAAAAAAACGGGAACATTTTCTTAAGTTTTTATGTATATTTCTTTTGCAAAGTGATCTCAAGAAAAGAATTTATAAATTGCGAAGAGAGATCGAATCTTTGGAAATCCAAATTCAAAAAGAAGAAACATAACTTGAGCTTTTCAAAACTTTTGAGCGAAGAAGGGAATTCCATAGAAACCCTATTAATTTAGAATTTAATTTAAAGATTTGCTATAGAGAATTAAAATATTTTCATAAAGAGCTTTTGAAAATAGTTATTTGATTTCTTGTTATCTCGTAGAATTCTTAGTTTTTTTTGTTTATTTAGTTTATGAGTGCTTGGAATCATAGGGAAGATGATAGATTAATACGTCTTGAAAACATCAATATTCCTTTAATACCAAAAGTCTCTTTAGAGATGTTCCCATATCATCTACTCCTACTTCTACAGTAGAAATTGTAGAAAATAATCAACCATTATTCCTAGACATTCAATGAGGGACATACTCTAACAAGATAGGCATGCACCTGAATCTTGTATAGTGTGGCTAGAAAATCAAAGACCTTTCAATTTCAAACCTGGGATGATCCAACTTCTGCCAACCTTGCATGGTATGGAATCTGAGAACCCTTACGAACACTCAACTAGCTTTAGGAATATCTGTGTGACTTTCAAAGATCAAAACTCCCCATAGATCTAGTATTCCTAGAACTTTTTCCTTTCTCTCTTAAGGATAAAGCTGCTAGATGGTTTAATCTTTTGCAACCCAATTCTATTCACTCATCAGAAGAAATGTAATCTAAATTTCTAAAGAATTTTTTACCTCCGAATAGAACTGATGCCATTCAACACCAGATTTTGAACTTTGCTCCTCAGACTGGTGAAACCTTTTATCAGTATTGAGAAAGATTCAAAACACTTTTACATTCTTGTCCAAACCATGGATTCAAAGTCTGGTGTCTCGCTAGTATCTTCTATGGCTCCTTAACGCCACAACTTAAACAATTCGTGGAAACAATGTGCAATTGTCAGTTCTATGATATAACTCTTGAGGAAGCATATGAATATTTTGAATTTTTAGTAGAGAATGTACAAACATGGGATACTACAGGATCCCAGAATTCCCAATTTGCTATTGCAACACCTACCAAGGGGATACCCTAATTTAGTGAATCTGATGATATAAAGGCAAAACTAGCAACACTATCACGGGAAATTGAGACCTTGAAAATCAAAAAGGAAACACCAACTGTCAAGGAACCTATGGCAAGTGTCTACTGCCTTATGTGTGATAGCCAAGCATATAAGACTGATGATTGTCAACCATCCCAGTTTTTCGAGAAGTGGTTCAAAGCCAACAAACTAGTGAAATGCCTATTAATGCCACAAATCAATTCCATCCACTATATCGGGGACAAAATCATGAAGGAAACCCATTTTTTGAACCTTTTAATCCGGGCTGGAGAAATCATCCTAACTTTGGATGGAGAAATGATGGAGCATCAATGCCTCAGTAGTTTCATTCTGCTCCACCTCCACCTATTCCACTAATTCCTACCCATAACCCAGGACCGTCTCAGAACTTGGGACCATGTCCTAATACACAATTTTCTCCAAATAAACGGTCTACCGAAGGGAATCTTTAGTAATTTATGGCTACAAAATCTACATTGTGGGCCCAAACTAATCAAGTAACAAATGAAATAAAAGAACAACTGACTCTTATAAACACTGAGTAATCAGAAGAAAGTTTAGTTGCCTGCTCAACCACATTCAAATCCATCTGCTCAAGTAAATCAAGCCGAAGGATCTTCCAATGCTCAAAATAATCTTGAACAAATTCAAGCTGTCACGATGCTTAGGAATGGTCAAATAATAGACTTAACCATTGATCCTAGGATGGCTAAGCCTGGGAAAGAGTTGGAACCTAAGCAGGCAGTGGAAGATCAACTACAGACGGAAGATCAAGTGACAATAAATGAGAATGAGAAAGCACAAGAGAAAGATATAAAAAAATGGAAGGAAAAAGAAGGTGAAAAAGAAATAGAGGTTACTTCAAGGAATATGTTCTCAAAGCACCATTCCTTCAAACACTCCTAAAATCAAAGAGAGATGCTAAAGCTGTAGAAATATTAGAGGTTTTCAAGCAAGTCAAAACCAATATACCTCTAATTGATGCAGTTAAGCAAATTCCTACATGTGCCAAATTCTTGAAGGAATTATGCACAGTGAAAAGAAGGCTAAATGTGAAAGAGAAAGCATTTCTAACTGAGCAAGCTAGTACTATACTTCATGGTCATATACCTCCTAGTATAAGGATCCTGGATGTCCTACAATTTCATGCCACATAGGGGATTATTATATCAATCAAGCACTACTTGATTTATAGGTAAGTGTAAATTTACTCCCATACTCAATTTATGAACAACTGGGTTTGGGAGAAATAAAGCCCACTCGTGTGACACTTCAAATTGCTGATAGATCTGTTAGAGTCCCATGAGGAATAGTTAAGAATGTACTAGTTCAGGTAGAGAATTTTTGCTTCCCAGTAGATTTTATCATACTGAATACCCTTAACTAATATTTCTGCCCTAAATTCGACACCTGTTATATTAGGCAGACCATTCCTTGCTACTTCAAATGCACTTACCTATTGCAGGAATGGGTTAATGAAAATGTCCTTTAGAAATATTGAATTTGAGACTAATATTTTCCATGTGAGTAAATAGGCAAACGAACAACCTGATATGTAAGAGGTAGATTTTATAAAAACCATAGTGTAGGATTATGTACATCATGAATTCTTAGAGGATTCATTAGACAGAGCTCTTTCGTTTAGTAAGGGAAATATAACTTTTCCAACCCAGATAGTAGAGGTGAAAGCAATTTATGATTGCTTAGAGGTGTGTCCTATAATGTCTGTGGGAAAATGGGCACCAACTTTTGAACCATGGGACCAATGTTGAATAAAGCTGAATCCTCTGAGTTGAAAGCTCCACAACTTGATAAGGAACCTCGTCCCTGTAAGTTAAAGTTTGCATCCTTAGGTGAAAATGAAATCTACCCAGTAGTCATATCCTTTGAATTGACATCTGATCTAGAGTGTCAACTAGTTAAGCTTCTGTAAGTCACAAGAAAGCTTTAGGTTGCTCAGTAGCGGACATAACTGGTATTAGTCCACTTCTCTATACACACCGAATTTATTTAGAAAATGATGCCAAACCAATAAGACAAATGCAAAGGAGACTCAATCTAAACATGAAAGAAGTAGTGAGAGCTGAAGTATTAAAATTACTTGATGTAGGAATTATATACCCAATCTCTGATTCTAAATGGGTAAGCCCTACATAGGTGGTTCCTAACAAACCAGGTGTTACTGTAGTTCAGCATGAGAATAATGAGTTGGTTCCAACTAGAATTCAGACTGGTTGGAGAGTATGCATTGATTATAGAAAGCTCAATGCTATAACAAGGAAAGACCATTTCCCTCTTCCATTTCTGGATCAAGTTTTGGAAAGAGTAGCTAGGCGTGCAAATTACAGTTTCTTAGACAATTATTGAGGCTATAATCAAATCGATTTTACTTTAAAAGATCAAGATAAAACTACTTTTACTTATCCTTTTGGCACATTTGTTTATAAAGGAATGCTCTTTAGTCTTTGTAACGCTCCTACTACCTTTTAAGGCTGCATGATCAGCATTTTTAGTGTAAACCAAACCAAACAAAACTAAGCCTTTTCCCACTAGGCGGGGTCGGCTATATGGATTTGACGACGCCAATCAAATTTGTTGAGGGTCATATCCTTCATTAGATCCATAGAGACAAGGTCATGTCGAAAAGTTTCCTTCCAACTTCTCTTAGGTCTCCCTCTTCCTCTTTTGCTCCTGGCAATCTCTATGTTTTCACACTTTTTAACCGATGCCTCTATTAGACGTCTTCTAACATGGCCGAACTATGTTAAATGATTTTCTCTCATTTTATCTTCAATTGATGCTATTCCTACTTTGCCTGTAATCTCTTTATGCCTAATCCTATCTCTCGCTGTGATCCCACACATCCATCTTAGCATTCTCATCTCCGTAAACTGCCATCTTCTGAATATGATTATGCTTTACTGCCCAACACCATGATCTATACAATAATGCTGGTCTTACTGTCAGTTTATAATACCTTCCTTTCATTTTGAGGGGGACTTTTCGATCACACAAAACCCCTGAAACACTTCTCCATTTGGTCCACCCGGCCTGAATCCTATGTCTTACATCATTATCAATCCCTCCATCGTGTTACACTATAGATCCAGCGTACCGAAAGTTTTCTTTCTCTACAAGCTTTTGGGTGCCCAAACTTACTTCTATGTCCCTAGTTGTCCTACTTTGACTAAACTTGCATTCCATATATTCCGTTTTACATCTACTTAGCCTAAACCCTTTTGTTTCTAATGTTTCCTACCATAATTCTAACTTAGCATTCACTCATTCTCTCCTCTCATCTACTAAAGCAATGTCATCTGCAAATAGCATACACCACGGTACCTCATCCTGGATATGCCTTGTGATCTCATCCATAACTAAGGCAAACAAGTACGGGCTTAAAGCTGAGCCTTGGTGTAGACCAATCATGATAAGAAATTCCTTAGTCTCTCCGCCAGTCATCCGTATAGATGTAACGGCTCTGTCATACATATTCTTTATTGCCCCAATTTATACGACACATACTCCTCTCTTTCGAATACTCTCCATAGAATCTCCCTAGGAACCTAGTCATAAGCCTTCTCTAAATCAATGAATACCATGTGTAAATCTTTTTGACCTTCTCTATACTGTTCTATTAACTTCCTCAGGAGAAAAATCACCTCCATGGTTGATCTCCCAGACATGAAACCAAATTGATTCTCTGAAACGTTTGTTGTCCTTCTTAGTTGTCTCTCAATAACTCTCTCCCATAATTTCATCATATGGCTCATCAATTTAATTCCGCGGTAGTTCGTATAGTTCTGAATATCTCCTTTGTTCTTGTATATAGGTATAAGGATACTTTTCCTCCTTGCATCAGACATCTTCTTGTTCTTTAGCACTATATTAAAAAGTTTTATCAACCAACTTATGCCATCCTCCCCCAAGCACCTCCAAACCTCAATAGGAATACCATCTGGCCCAACCGCTTTCCCATTCTTCATCTTTTCAGTACTTCTTTTACTTCCTCTCTATTGATTCTCCTATAGAACATATGATCCGCTTCTTCCCTAGAAGTGGTAAGCGACCCTAATTGTATGTCACGACAACTGCTTTCGTTAAATAACTTGTAGAAGTAACTTTTCCAACACTCCTTTATCTCCTCTTCCCTTACTAACACCTTTTCATCCTCATCCTTAATGCATTTAACTTTGCTTAAGTCTTTGGTCTGCCTATCTCTGGCTTTAGCAAGCTTGAATATCTCTCTTTTGCTTTCCTTAGTCGAGTCGCCTATATAACTCCTCATATGCCTTTGCCGTAGCTTCACTAACTACCTTTCTAGTTTTTCTTTTTGCTTCTTTATAACTCTCTAAGTTCGCTTCATTTTGATCTTTTTGCCAAGATTTAAAATGCTCTCTTTTAACTTTTATCTTATCTCGAACAGCCTTGCTTAACCACCATGCCTCTTTCTACGCGGGAGCACCCCCTTTGGATTCTCCTGAGACTTTTTTCTCTACCCTCCTAATACACTCTGCTATCTTATCCCACATATTATTTACACTCTCGTTTACCCCCCCAAACGTCTTTCTTTAGTACTCTTTCCCTTAATGCTAATTGCTTGTCACATTTCAAGTTCCACCATTTAGTCCTTGAGCATCTATTCAACTTCTTTTTTCTAGTCCACCTTTAGAGCTGCACATCTATGATCAACAACCTATGTTGGGAAGTCAAGCTCTCTCCTGGTATAACCTTGTAATCTTTACAAGCTAAGCGGTCTCTTTTCCTAGTTAAAAAGAAGTCAATTTGTGTCCTTGAGAAGCCACTCTTATAATTCATTAAATGTTCCTCTTTCTTTTTAAAAAAGGTGTTTGTCACCATCAGATCATAAGCCATTGCAAACTCCAAAATATCCTTCCCTTTTTCATTTCTATTACCATATCCATATCCCCCATGTACTCCTATATATCCATCTAGGTCACGTCCCACATGACCGTTCAAATCTCCTTCTATGAAAACCATCTTTCCTTGGGGTATCTCTCGTAGCACTCCTTCCAAGTCTTCCCAAAACTTCTCCTAAGCCCACCTGCGGGGCATAAGCACTAATTACATTCACTATGTCTTCTCCTAACACTAACTTAATCACAATAATCTTATCTCCAGAATGTTTTACATTAACTATATCTTCCTTTAGCTCCTTGCTTACCACTATGCCGAGCCCATTCCTTGATCTATTAATACCATAACTTATACCCAGTTCTCTTAATCTCTTTAGCTTTTTGTCCCACCCACCTTGTCTCTTACAAGCAAGAAATTGAGATACGTCTCCTCTCCATTATATCTACCACTTCCATAAGTTTTCTAGTTAGGCTCCTAATGTTCCAAGTTTTGGACTAGTTTCCTTGCCCCCTTACTTGTCCAAGAAAGTGTGAGGACCCTTGCCTATTCAACACTACACCTAGATGCTGATGTAGCGGTCCTTGCTCAGTTATCACTGTACTCAAACCATACAGCACGTCGCTAAGTAGGGGACACCCCCGTAAAATTTCATTAGGTCTGAAATCCATTAAAAAAATCCGACTAAATATTATACTGGCTATCTGCTACCTAATGCACAACCCTCCTCCTTTATCCGGGCTTGGGTCCAGCTATATCAAGGATACCCTAACATAGGCGGAGTTATCAACATTTTAGTGTAATGGTAGAAAAAATCGTGGAAGTCTTTATGAACAATTTCTCTATCTACGGTGATTCCTTTGAGCAGTGTTTAGAAAATCTTAATCTAGTATTGACCCGGTGAGAGGAGAAAAATCTAGTGCTTAATTGGGAAAAATACCATTTCATGGTGACTAAAGGCATAGTTTTAGGTCACATTGTTTCCAAAGAAGGCATCCAAGTAGATCAAGCTAAGGTAGAATTAATTCAGAAACTTCCCACTCCAAAATCTGTTATAGATATTCATTCATTCTTAGGCCACGCTGGATTTTATCGGCATTTCATTCAATTATTTAGTGAAATTTCAAAACCCTTACATCATTTATTATCGTAAGAGGCATATTTTGAATGGGTACCCCAATGCTAAGAGGCCTTTGAAAAACTCAAAACCTGTTTAACTACAACATGCATCCTTCAATCTCCTTACAGGTCACTTCCTTTTTAACTTATGTACGATGCAAGTGACTATGCTATTGGTGCTATGTTAGGGCAAAGAAAAGACAAGACGGCACATGTTATTTATTATGCCAGTAGAACCCTAATTGATGCTCAGCAAAATTACACAACAACTAAAAAAGAAATGTTAGTAATTGCCTTTGCCCCTTGAGAAATTTCGCTCTTATCTCATTAGTTCAATAGTTATAGTGTATATTGATCACTCTGCGTTGAAATACCTGCTGACCAAACTAGAAGAAAAACCAAGGTTAATACATTGGAATCTATTATTACAAGAGTTTGACCTTGAAATTAGAGATAAAAATGGTGTTGAGAATGTGCTAGCTCATCATTTATCACGTTTACCAATGGAAGCTTACTCAAAAGATGAAATTCAAATAAATGATAGCTTATTGGATGAACAATTATTAATATAGCTGCAATAACGGCATCCACACCTTCGTGGTATGCTGGTAGTGCCAACTATTTAGTGAGTGGAAAAATCCCAGAGGAATGGAGTCCTGAGGATAGAAAGAAATTTTTGAGAAATGTCTGAGTTTTCTTTTGAGATGATCCTTATTTATTTAAATATTGCCTAGACCAAGTAATTCGACGTTGTGTTCTCGAATAGGAAGTCCAGGGCATATAAAATTCTATCATTCCCAAGCTTGTGGTGGCCATTTCTCCACAAACAAAACAACTTCCAAAATTCTACAACGTGGATTTTATTGGCCCACTTTATTTAAAGATGTTCATCACTTCTGTATCACGTGTGACAGATGTCAATGTTTAGGTAGTCTAACCTAGAGAAACATGATGCCTCTTTCCCTTATTCTAGTTTTGGAAGTATTTGACTGCTGGGGAATAGACTTCATGGGACCCTTTCCTGTATCCTTTGGTCTTGAGTACATTTTAGTAGGAATAGATAATGTTTCTAAATGGGTTGAAGCAATTGCCATAAGAACAAATGATCATAAAGTCATGCTAAAATTTCTCCATGAGAATATATTTTCACGCTTTCGAATGTCACAGGCAATAATAAGTGATGGAAGAAAACACTTTTGTAATTGGCCAGTAGGTACGCTATTACGTAAATATGGTGTAGTTCACAAGGTTGGCACATCATATCATCCACAAACAAGTGGCCAAGTAGAATTGGAAAATAGAGAAATCAAGCAAATCCTTGAAAAAATAGTCAACCCAAACCGTAAGGATTGGTTATTACGATTGATTGACTCCCTATTGGCGTATCACATCGCTTACAAAACAACTTTAGGATGTCTCCATATCGGTTGGTTTACGGAAGCCATGTTATTTGCCCATTAAATTAGAACCTAAAGCCTATTGGGCCATTAAACAATTCAATGTTAATATTGACGAGGTTGGGTTGCATCGTAAACCTTAGATTGTAGAAATGGATGAGTTATGGAATGATGCTTATGAAAATGCTCAAATTTCAAAAGAAAAGATGAAGAGCCTTCATGACCAGCACATCACTCGTCGTTTATTCCATAAGGGTCAAAAAGTGCGTCTTTATTGCTCATGACTTCATCCTTTTCTTGGCAAATTACAATTTAAATGGACAGGCCATTCATTGTGAAAAGTGTTTCTGAACATGGTGCTATTGAAATAGAAAATCCAAAGAATAAGAATCACTTCAAGGTAAATGGGCACTGACTAAAACGTTATTTAGAAAACTTTAGGGATTAATTAAGTTGTGGGATCTTTTGGATCCCCTACCATATGAGTAGTTCAAATTAAAGTGTAAATTAGGTGTGTACTAATTAGTTAGAATAGTTTAATAGCTTCTTTTGACTACTTCTTTTTAAATATCTTCTTTTCTAGTCTTACTCCTGGTTTATTTCTTTAAAAAAAAAAAATAGTCCGCCGGTCCAGACCACCCACCAACTGGTTTAGACCATAGTAGGTATCCAATGCCAGCTAGTCTAGACCACTCTCCAAGTGGTCGGGACCCTACATACTTTAAAGCACAAAAATACCTTTTTTTTGGCCGACTACTTCTCTCTCTACTTCCCTTTCCACGGCTCTATCTCTCTCTAAAATTCTTCTCCTTTCTTTCGGCCATCTTCCACCATGTGGGTCGTCTCCTTTCTTTCCGGATTGCTCCCTTTTCTATTCAACCTTCCCAAAGTTAGTAAGTCTTCCATATCTACCTTATTGAAGTCCTAACTATGGTGGTTCTTTTTCTTTCTTGTTTACCTTCTAATTTTCCCTTTCTAGTTAGTTTCAATTTTCTTTTTCTTCAATTAAGACCCCTAAACAACTTTTAATCTTCTTTCTTGTTCAAATTACTTCCATAGAAGTTGTTGTTTCCTCAAGGAGTAAGAACCACGGCAAATGGGGGAATTTTGGGTTATTTTACCATCTTCTAACATAGGTATTTAAATTAGCTTAAATTCTTTCAAGTTCTTTAAATCATTTTACTCCAAGTGGGCCACTGAACTTGTGTGGACATAGGGATTGATTCTTGGCTAATTTTCTTATCAGTAATCTCTTTTTGATGCAGTTACCATGCCACCACGTGTTAAATAAACTGCCCATCAACAAATTGACTCCACGTCTTTTGATCGTAATCGTTTTTGGAGAAAATGAGCCAAAACATAATACGATGATATTTGGGCTTTCAAATCGGTAGTAATTGAACGATTCTAGAAAATTGATCAATTTAAAAGGGGAGGATTTCGTGCTCCACCAAAACTTTGAGGGCAGATAGTGGTTGGGCTTGGCACGATTTCATTCTAGTTGTGTGGTAGATATTGTTCTCGAATTTTTGCCAATGTTAAATAAAATTCCACAATTAGGTGGAAAATTGGGAAATAATAATCAACTGGGTTTAAGGAGTTGAGATTGTGCTCACACATAATGATTTCTCACAAGTTTTCCAACTTCCCCGGTTTGAAAACCCAAAATTTTCTTATCGAGCTGAGGGCACACCACCAATATCCATAATTTCTAGGGAGATATTGTTAGAGGGTCAAGAATGGACTGGGGAATATAGGAAGCCAGTTTTTATTTTGAATGACAAATATTGGGCTTTACACAGGTTATCCTGTACTAACCTCCTCCCATAAAATAGGAATACAGATTATACCTCTCTTCGAGCCCGATTGCAATATGCCATTGGAGCGAGCATGACAATTGACCTTCCGTCATACTTCTGGCACTATATTGTGTATACATATGAGCATCCCGGAGCCCTTATTGCATTACCCTTTGGCAATGCTCTTATCAAAATTTTCAAACGAAAGGGTGCCCAAATCATAGATGATATGCCTTTGGCTTCAGGGTTGAACCCGTTTAACATCATCTCATATTCTAAGTCTCGGGGTCACACAGCCAGAATGAAAAAGAGACGAATAGAGGCCGATGAGGAAAGGAGTGGGTCCCAGGCTCAACTTGACGAGGAAGTGGAACATGAGGTATCCAACACTGAGCTAGCTTCCCAAATTGGTGCCTTGGCAGAGAGGATAAGTCATTTGGAGAGCAATCAAGAGGCAAACCACCAACTTTTACTTCAAATTCAGCAGTCCCAACAGACTTAGGGTCACCTCCTACAGAGCATATTGAATCATCTTCAAGACACCTCTCACCTACCTCCACATTGATGTTTTGTTTTATTCATTAGGTCTTTTTAAAATGTTTGTAATACTTGTGAGTTTAGGGTTTGGACTTAATGCTCGAATTTGTACCCCTAAAACTCTGTCATTTAGTTGTAACTTTTATTTTGTACTTATGGTTTGAGTTATGATTATGTTGTTAGTTGTCCTATGTTATGTTCATGACTCATTCTTACCTGTTCTTTTTCTTTCTTTCCTTTTTTCTAATTTTTTTTATTTTATGTTCTTTTTATTTTCTTCTTCTCTTTACTTTTTATCTCATGTTTGGTAGCTTTATGATAATATTCTTATTCCACTCTTCATTTATTTTGTGCTAACATAGGTTCATCATGTCTACCAAATCTAACCCATTAGATGAGGAAAATGAGTTTGATATTTATATTAATAATCTTAGTAGGGATGATATGTCAGTGAGTTTCGAGTGTCCCATTGAGGAGTGGTTCGATGATTGCTTTGAGGAGAGTAATTCTTTACCCCTTACTTATAATTTCCCTCCTATAATCTTTATAACCCCTGACCAGTTTCTTAAGGGGCAATGGTGGGACAAGGTTGATTTAGAGATTTTGTTACATATGGAGTAGGCTGAGGTAAATATATCTGTTACATGGCCTGATGCACCTAATTATGACACTGACACTAACACCATCGTCTTATCTGATAATTCATCACACTCAGATGATGATGATATGCCTCCCTTAGAAGATATTCTTGATTCAGGTAGTGAGACAGATGAGATCTGTAAGATTTTCCTTTATCTGGTGAGACTATTCTTTCTATTAATGTTGTTTTAGCTTCATATGATGCTGACATGAGATACCTTTTTTCCCTTATTTTTTTCTCTTCTTTTGTT
>QLOD02000010.1:14157624-14171222 GCA_003260245.2 Sideroxylon spinosum | reverse complement strand
CTATTA
This sequence comes from Sideroxylon spinosum, assembly GCA_003260245.2. Lineage (NCBI taxonomy): Eukaryota > Viridiplantae > Streptophyta > Magnoliopsida > Ericales > Sapotaceae > Sideroxylon > Sideroxylon spinosum. The sequence continues at coordinate 14,171,216 of QLOD02000010.1, read as the reverse complement.
ATGTTGTTTTAGCTTCATATGATGCTGACATGAGATACCTTTTTTCCCTTATTTTTTTCTCTTCTTTTGTTGCCATCATTAGTCACCTGCATTTTAAGTTGGGGGGTACTGTTTACATACATTTAATGCCATCTCATTTTTTCTCCATTATTACTCTTGTACAACACACACATTGAGGACAATGTCTCTTAAGTTAGGGAGGGGATGGTTAATAATATGTAAACTTCCCTTACATACTATTGATAACTAATGAATGGGTTACTTTCTAATTCAATGGTGGTCGTGATCATGAAATTAATAGATGATTTGACGTTCAATTTGAAATAGAGAACTAAATTTTAAATTGAGTATAAACTTTTATTCTGTATTAAAAACTTATCACTTAAGAGTCATTCAAGTATGTCAAGACTTAGTTGGAGACTTAACAACCTATATTGTGAACTCTTGAGCCTGATCTTTATTTTTGAGGATTTTATAACTAATGATCTATATTATTTCTTCTATCTCACTTTTCTTGAATAGCTTCATCACATTATTTTGCTTTGGTATTTAATGAACAAGATACTACTGTTGATTAACATGTATGGATCATTGCTTCTGACAAAGTGTTATGAACCTATAGAGTGATGTTAGGCCATTTTTCTTATATTTGGAAGCCTGTAACTCATCTTTGATTACATTATCTTTAGAGCCACTTTGGAGCCTTCATAAAAAGAAACAATTTATATTATGTAAGGTTTCTTGTTTTAGCCACAACTATAACCTTTTAGCCTTAGATACATAGGTAAACCAACCCTTGCATGTTATGGGATACTTATGCAAACTTGGTAAAAAGGTGTATAAAGGGGCGAGCTCGTAAAAAAAAAAAAGTGCGATGATAATAAAGCTTCAAGGTTTGGCATTCAAAAACTTCAAAGGAGAATAGTTGAGGAGTACTTCATTGCATTATTGTAATTCCTAGACATACACTTTGATTTTTCCTATCCTTTATTTGTCTAACCAATACCCCATGGCCAAGCTACAACCCAGTAAAGACCTAATGGAATTTAGTTGAATGAGATTTATAAGAGCATTGATCTATTTCATGTGATTGATAGTAGTTTTTTTATTTATGCATTAATACATTCTGTTCATGAAGTTATACAACACTCAATGTTTTAATTCTTTCAATCACTTTTTGATTTGAGTTCATTGCACCTATTTAATATTGCATCCATGCATGAACCACGAGAGTAACCTTTTCGAGTGATTTCATTTGAGAGTGAACATCTTGGTGAGAGTTGAAGTCAAAATCGTGATCTTTGAGTTTGGCTATTTGTTTCATATTGAATTCAAATCAGAAGTTTTTGGAATTATTATTACCACCCATTGAATTAGTTAAAGAAATTTGTGGGTAGATTCACTATAAACTCTCACGAGACTTCACTCGTCTACTAGTTCAGGAAAGAAGAGAAAATAACCATAATTAGCAGTGAGGAAGATGATGAGAATAACAACAAAGAGCTTTCGGTCTGCACACAAAGAGCTCTGATTCAAACTAGAGCAAGAACAACGAGAGAAAAGTAAAATAAGAAGGTAGAATAGACACTGTGGTCCGGATCATCTCCCAAACGATCCGGACCACTGCAATATGAACCGAGGATATCAACACACTATGGTCCGGACCATAGGCATGGGTGGTTTGGACCATTGGATACTTTTGGGCGCCGTTTTGTAATTTTTTAAAGTTTTGTGAAGGGCTCTATAAATAAAACTTTTAGGGAGATATTTTGGGAGTTCGTTTCAGTTGTCGTACAGAGTCTTTTACAGAGTTTTCTTTTCTTCTTTTAGTTTCCTTTCATTATTTTAAAAGAATGTTCTTACGTATTCTTGGAGTTTTTGTTGGAGCATCGTCAACATTTGTTACTTTTCGCGTTGTTACGAAGTAGGGTATTTAACTTTTCAGTTTAATTCAATGAATGCTATTTTTTTATCTTGTTTTTATTTCTATTACTTGGTGTTGTTTTTAATTCCATGTTAGGCTAAAAACCTAGTTCTTGATTCAACGAATCAAAGAAATGTGGATTATTATAAACTTTATGATGTGCGTAGGTCTACCTGTATTGTGTGAATATACACGTAAAGATCTACACTTTTTAGATTTAATTTCATTTATTTCAAATCCATTCGAAAAAAAAAAAATTCCCTTAATCACATTCTCTATAATCATTGGTAAGGATTTTTAAAATCTAAAGTTTCTTCTCTATTTTTGAGGTGAATACATTAAATCTAAACCCTAATACTATTTAAAGAACATATTCCGGTTGTATAATCCTAAACGTGAATATAAAACTGATTTGGGGAGAATTTTAGAAGCTTTCATGAAAATATCTTTCCGATCTATTTTTCCTTTACGCGAAACTTAGATTTGTCTTAAAACACATCACATTATGAAATAATCAATCCACCTAGAATTGAAAGTTGAATCAAGACCTTTATCCATTAGTTGCACTACATCATTTGATTTCAATTATTTGTTACTTTAAATTCTGAATTTTTATATTTTGGTTAGATTAAGTTTAATTAAGAAATTTATATTTTTATTTATAATTCGAAATCAATTCAAAACCTCCAAATACTTGAAATTGTTACTCTTGAACTAGGTAATAAATTACTATCATCTTAGGAAACTTAAAAATTAAAACAGTAGGTTCCTTGTGGATTGGATCTCGTTCTCATCGAGTTAAAAATACATTGCACACCCTTGCACTTGAGGATATTTTATAGACGTAATTTCTAGAGGCCGTCAGGGGGCCCCAAGAGAAGTTGAAAAAAAATTATTAAACATAAATTTGCCTACATGATCCTAAATAGATTTGGTTGGCATCATCAAATTCATCTAGCCAGCCCCACTTAGTGGGAAAAGACTTGGTTTCGTCATCCCTTATAATTGATCTTATAGGGGTAGATGCACGTGATGGACCTTTGAGATAGATTTGCTGGTCATGATCTACTCTATATTCATTTTTATATATTTGAATTGTAATATGATTTAGATGTTGGTTTTGGGCTTGGTTTGAGGCATGCTATTTTGTAGTCATTTTGTGGTAATTACTAGACTTCTAGAGTATTCAAATATTGAATACTAACACTATTATTTGCTGCTACTCTTACTAGTGTTTGATGTAAGATTTATTGTGATTGTTTTACGGATTTGTCCCCATGTCTCCATATTATGGAATTTTGGGCCTAACAGAAGGTTGTATGATTGTTTTGAAAAAAAAAATAATAATAATAATAAAATTAAAAAAGAAGAAGAAAATTGTTACAGAGGGTTTGATGGGTGTTTATTAAAATTACTGTTTTATTAATTATTTTGATGGAGGGAGTTTAAAGTTAATAATTTTTACTAATTTCTAATTTAATATAGACTTTTAAATAATAAATATTTATATTTGTATATTTAGGATATTGATGGATTATCTTAATTTGTTTTAAATTTGTATTTTTGAATATCAAGTGAGTGGTTTGGCTCGCTAATATTAATTTCAGAAATCATTCCATGCATAAGGTTTTCAAGGTTAAACTTTTTGAATCATTTTTTGTGAAAAATTCTATTATTTTGATAAAAAAATTTATGTTTTATGCTATTAAGCGTAGGAAAAACTATTTGAACACTAATGTTCAATTTGATCTTATGGGAATTGTAATGAATAATTAATTATGGTTATTGGAATTGAAATAATAGTTTAGGGAACAAACTGCTTAAGTGGTGTGATTGTAGTAACTAGGGAACAGGCCCGTGAAAACCGAAGTGACCCTAGTTCTCAACAATTGTAAGAATAGGCCTGTGAAAACCAGAGTGACCTCAATCGTATTAAATTAGGGAAGAACCCAAGAGTCAGACTGGGTGACTCTAAGTGCGATGTTGGATCCAACGAGCACTGCATGAGAAATTATTTGGCATTCATTATATTTAATTCCCATATAATAATCCACGGGCTAATGTTTATCATCAATGTTATGATCGATGTGTGATTTATAGATGTTATTACATTCCGACGTGAAGGTTTTTAAATTACTATAAATTATGAATGGAAATTAATAACTTAGGATTTTTCTTGGTTAAATTATTTATTTGAAAATTTATTATTTTCAAATTGCCATTATTATTTTTTTTCTTAGGAGTCCATTCATTGGACTTTTAGCTCATGCCAAATTTTTAACATTTTTTAAGTGAGATGAGAGGATCGTAGTCAAGAATTCTTGATTGGCTTGGAATCGTGACATTTGAGTTTGTGACCTTCAATAAGAATATTCATTCGTTTATTTGAGTTTGAGAATTTAAGTATTATTGAGTTGTTTAAATTTTGAGACTTATTATTGTTATGGACTAGTAATTGACTTATTTTGGAAAATTATATTTGACATTTAGGATTTTATTTTATTACCAATATAAAAGCTAATACCTTGAGTTTATGAAGGGTCGCGGTGCTATAGGCCAATGTACTATAGTTCCCGATCATTCTCATCCTTAAATTTGGGACATGATGTTTACAGAATAAAAAAAAAAAGAAAAAAAAAAAGAGGACAGGGGTGAACAGGAATGGCACATCGCCATTAATAAAGTTGTAGAGAGATGAATTGATTGATACAAGTCTAAAGAACAAAACTAAAGGGGTACCCTTAGATCAACCAGAGCTCAGCTGAGATGAAGGGACGACATTGTGCCTTAGGTAATATAAATCCAGACCCAACATCTGTCCATCTTCAACGTTCAAAATCAAAAGGGATAGTTGAAAAATGGGTGTCAATGGCTTTAATGATAAAGCAATAAAGTTGGCCTCGGGGACAATACAGAAGCTTCCAGAGCAAGCTAGTGAGGTAAAGGGTCAGCAGAATACATATGCATATATAAGTGAGCTCAACTAGGTCATCATTCGGGTGGGTCATTAAGTGGGCCGAAGGTTTGATAATGAATGGGGCCTGAAGAGTTGCCAAAAGCCAAGCCGAATCCATTCCTATTAAGTCATATGGACTTAAGTCATAATTGGGTCAACAGTGGGCCAATTGAACATTCACTGAGCTGTCTAATATAAGGAATTAGTTAGTAATTAATCAATTAGCTGAGGTGGGTTAGTTAAGTAAGTTAGGTTAACCCCAAATAGGGATTAACCAAGGCTAATTGTTAAAATTCTGAAACTATAAAAGTTTTGTACTGAAAGTAATAAATAGAAAATGAATTATTCAGAGGAAATTTCTCTTTTTGGAGGTTTTGGTATCCTCAAAACGTTATTTTTATTTAAGTTTCCCTACCTGAAGTACTAGGTTAATAGGTTAGATTTAGTCCAAATTCGATCCGGACCAGATCCAATAATATTAGATCAGATTCATCCAATTAAATTCATGACCCAATGGATTTAGATCCGTTAGGTTCAATAACTAATAGATCTTATTCGAATCCATTGGTTAGACTCATTATTTCTAAAAATAAAAAATTTTAAAATAAAAAAAAAATTTAAATATATAGATTTATGTGGAATAAAACCGATTATTTTAACTATTTTACTCTACTGAATACACATATATATATATGAAGTATACATTGAAAAGTTACAGTGCTTAATTTGTTTATTAATTATGTGAGATTATTTATCTCATTCATTTTAACATAGCCGCATTGTAATTAAGTTAAAAATAATTTTTCAAATTATAATAATTTAAAGAAAATTTATTTATATTATTATATTGTCATAGAATTAACTTTTAATAATAAAAATATATATATATATATAACGCATGTGTTTATTGCATGCTTTAGTTTTCTCAATATACCTTTATTTGTAATTTATATTTTTTCATTTGTTTTATTAGAAATTGAAGGAGAATAGTTGATTAAAAGCAAATTAAACGTATAAAGTTGATTTGTTACTTCTTCTTTTTTTTTTTCTTTATTGAAAGGTAAGAAAGAATAAATTAAATAATCAAATTACAAAAACTTCGGAGTATACACTGCAATTACAATGAAAGTCTCACAAGCTAAGTAAGAACCAAAGAAGGTTAACCTATAATCTTTCTAGACAAACAACAAAGATAAACTGGACAACTATTCAGTTCAATGTTGATAAATCATCCAAATGGTAAAACACAAGATGCAAAATCAATATGAAGCATAATTAACAGAGCAGCAACTGGAGCATCAGCAACCAAAATAACAACCAGTAGACATGCATCCGAAACAGCAACTAATTCCATCTTCAAACTAAAATAATGCACCTGACAATTTGCAAAAGGCTAGAGCACCCACCAGCAGCCTCATCTCTCCTCGACATCAATAGCAACGTTAGCATTTCCATGGATACTGCCCCAAAGTGCATCCCTATAACCAAAACAAACTGCCCAGGTTTGCGAAAACATACTAACAAAAGGACAACCGACCAGCAGCAAATGAATAATTGAAAAGCAATTATTCCATTTCGCAGCAGCCACAAAGTACCAAATGAAGTAGCAATAGCTGCAATTGGCAAAGAAACATATTCATATAATTGAATAAGTCACAGCAAAACAATATCAATTCTAGCAGGTGCAATCAAAATCAATCAATGCGTTCTACACATTCAACAGACAACAGGATACATCGTGGCAATCAAGCACCAATAACAGCTACAACGAGAAACTACAAGCAATGCAATTTACCACGGCAGCAAATAGAAACATAAGTGATAGAGAAACCAAGATGAACATGCAGCACCATTCCAAAGAGATCCACCCCAACCATAACATGATTGCTGATACAATTTTGCCATATAGGATAGAACCATAATCAGCAAAGGAGCATTCCACATGGCAGAAATGCAGCAACCAGACAAATATCAACACCATCACCCAATTTTAAAACATGCCGAAAGACTTGTAAACCATGCAGCAAATGTAGGACAGCAGCATGATAAACCCCAGGAACCAACACCAAATCATAGCAAAACTACCCAATGAAACAAGCAGTAGACCACAAGAAAATGCAGCATTCAACTAATGGCCATACAAGCTCCTCATCGATTTAAGAAGCAGCAACAGGTCAGCAACATACAGGAAGATCATAGGTCAAATAAATTCCAACATCCATCAGCTAATATGGCAGAATGTAAGAAGCAATGAGTGAGCAGCGCAGCCACAAACATAGCACAACACCATAGAAGACCAAACTGAGCACAAAGTACAGACTGTCAAGAACTTTAAAAGGAAGAAAACAAAGTAGCAACGGGCATGAAAACAGTAGCCAAAACTCGGGAGAAAAATAACCTGCAAAAAAAGAAAGAGAAGAGAGGGAAATGGGAGAAGAGAGAAAAAGGATAGGGGAAGGAAAGAAAAGAAGGAAAGCACCAAAGCCAAAGTATGGCATGGAAACTCCAGAGAAAGGACAACAGCATAGGTCTGAAAAACAGAATCAAAGCAGCAGCAACATCACAACTCAGAGACCAGCAAAACTCATTAAAACTGCAAGCCAACATCCTTAAAAATTTAGCCATCCAAGTGAATAGAAAATGGAAGCTGCCAGTTAGTAATTTAACCAATATTCTTGTTAGAACATTTAAACTTCCTGCTACCCATAATTCTCTCCCAAATCACATTAAAAATCTTCATAGTGATGGTATCCACATCGGTGTAACAATTTTCAACGCAATGCCTGTCCCGCTCCTGCCATAAAAGATAGATTAAACTAGAACGGCATAGCTTGGCAAATGATTTTTGCAGCGAGTTGCTCTTCAAGGAAGTAGAAGCCCAATTAATTCCATCTAACCAAAAAGTATGATTAGAATGAATATTACAGATCCTCATAAGTGAATCCCAACTATTATTGCTGAAAAGGTAATGCACAAATAAGTGATCATGACTCTCATCATTACGCCTGCAAAACACACAACTCAGCGAATTGTTCTACCATGTGATAAAAGTCTATCCAGAGTAAAAAGGCATCCACGAATGGCCAACCAGAGAATTAAAGAATACCAAGGAATAGAAATCTTAGACCAAACCAAATGGGACCAGTCAACATGTTGAAATTTATCCCAAATGATATTCCAAGCCTTCTGAATGACTCGAAATGATCTTCTCTGCTTGGCTAGTACATGGAGGATTAAGCAAATCAGTTTCCTACTTGAGTTCCATTGAATCAAAAGAATTTGCATAAGGCTAATGCCAACCACCATCAAGAATGATCTCAGTAAGAATAGCATCTTTAGATAATCCAGAATCATATCGAAATCTGTCACCATAACTAGAATAAATATCACCATTGGAAGCCAATAATCATACCAAAGGGATATAGATCTACCATCACCCACCTTATGGGAAATTTTATCTCTCACCAATTCTCTAAGTTTAAGGATCTTTCTCCAAGTCCAAGAACATTCTCCAGGGGTTTTGGCAATGCAAAATGGTATCTTTTAAGTAGGTTTTCCCTAACCCATTTGACTCAAAGAGATGTAGAGAAATGATCACAGATGAGTCAAATGTATCTACACATGGCAGTAGTGTTCCAATCACAAACATTTTTAATACCTAACGATTTTCCCTTAATTATTTTCAATCCTAATGCTGCTTCCAGCGCTCCAGTTTCTTCTTATTGGACTAACTCTAGTTGGGATTAGAAGCGTCTTTTGGCTGAGGTACCTATCTCTGTTGCTGAGCAGATATTCTTAATTCCTATCACTAGACAGGGCCCAGATCTGATCAAATGGAGTTTATCTTTAGATGGGGACTTTTCTCTTCATTCTGCTTAGAGTTTTCTTCAAGCCTCCAAGCCTACGAACCCCATTTACTCTTGTATTTGGCAGCGTCACATCCCTTTACAAGTTTTATTCTTCCTTTGGAGGCTCACTCACAATTACCTGGCTTTGCATGATTCTCTTTATGGTAAAGGCTTCCACATGATTTCCTATTGCTCTGTCGATGCGCTGGTGAAACCAGCCAACATCTTTTCCTGGATTGTCCTTTGTTCTAGTAGGTTTGGCACCACTTCCATAGGCTCTTAATACATCACAGTTTTGACTATCTCTCCATCCCTGCTAAGCTTCGTCATTGGCGCCGATATGCTTCGGTAGAACATATTCGGGTGGTGTCTGCATGCTGTATTCTCTGGCACATTTGGAAAGTTCAGAATGCATTTAGATTTGAGGGTACCACCTTTAATCCCTCTTCTATCATTCATTGTATTTTGGTGGATCTCCATCTTTTTGGGCTGGCTCATGGGTTCAAAACTTCACAGCTCCGTGGAGATTTTTCTCCAACAGTTTGTGCGTGCTATTCAGACTCTGCCTTCTTGGTCTCGGTAGGCTAGAGTTATTTCTTGGATTTGACCTTCGTGGGGATGCCTAAAGCTCAATGTGGATGGTTGCTCCCATGGGAATCCTGGACCTTCAGCACCTAGTGGTATTCTTTCCAATCATCTGGGTCAAATCATTTTTGCTTTTGGCCAATTCCTTGGCCAGAAGCTTATTATTTATGCTAGGCTTATTGCACTTTTGGTGGCCTTGGAGACTGCTACCAGAATGTGCTATATGACTCTGACTGTTGAGTCTGATTCGGCTACTGTGGGATCTTTGGCTACTTTCAATGGCTCTGGTCATTGAGAGTATGCTTATCTATTAGCTCAGATTCAACATCTTTGCACTTCTGCTTCAGTTCAAATTCGTCATATTTATCGGGAAGCAAACTAGGCAGCAGAATTCATGGCTAATTGGGCATGCACGCACAGCAAGACCAGAGTTTCTATGAGTTGAGAGATCTTCCTCGAGCTATTACTAGCATTCTTTTTCTTGATACAACTGAGACTCTCCAGATTAGGACTTCAATTTCTCTTAATTCTTTTTCTTTTGCTTGGGAGGTCAGATCTATGTCCCCCTCGCTCTCATTGTACTGTGGTGAGTTACCACAACTTGTCTTTTCCTATTTTTGGTAGGTTTTCTTTTCTTTGTAATGCGGTGAGTTACTGCTTTTTTATTACTTTTTGCTATGCTTTTCTTGTACTATTTTGGAGGTAAGGTTGAAGTCTCCCTCCTTTTTGTACTACTTTTTAAAATTAATAAACTGTTAGGGGTCCACGCCTGACCCTCCCTCCCGCTAAGGAGGTTTTTCTTTAAAAAAAAATAAAAAATTTTGCACCAGTTGAAGCAAAGCCAGGAACTTTCCGTAAGAAGGCACGTAGACTCTGCTCAATCTATTTAAACAACCTTGACTGGAAGAATGAAGTGGTAGGCCCAGAAAGATAGAGTACTAAAGAGAACTAATTGAATAAGCCATAAATGCCCATTATAAGATAGAAACTTACAAGTCTAAGCTTTAACTCTACTTAGAATTCGATCCACCAAAGCCTTTCAATTCACAACTTTAAGTTTAGAAGTAATCAGCGAATAGGTAAAACATTAAGTGGGTGAGATTTGTGGATCTACATCTCCAATGATATTTAAAATTCTCTGCCTCAGCAATTTGCTTAGAGAAAATCTTAGATAGAACCATCATACACTTCACAAATAGATAAGGGAACAGGGGATCACCCAGTCTCATACCTGTCATGCCTTTGAAGAAACCCGCCATTTCACCATTGAAATTAATAGAAAACCTGAGAGAAGAAACACAAAATCTAATCCAATGAATCGACTTGGAAGGAAACCCATTAGCTCCAGAATGTCCCAAAACAACTACCATCTGATAGAGTTGAATGCTTTCAATATATCAACTTTGAGAGTACATTTAGGTCCCCCAGAATCTCTATGATACCCTTTCAAAAGTCCCTGGCCTAACAAAATTTTGTCACTGATTTGCCTCCCATGAAAGAAAGCAGCTTAAGCTTCACTAATTAACCCTGTCAACACAAATTTAATTCGGTTGGCCATAATCTTTTTGATACATTTATAGATAGTGTTGCCGCAGGAGATAGGTCTCAAATCCTTCAATTTTGAAGGATTAGAGACCTTGGGAATCCATGCAATCACAGTGTTATTGACTTCACCTAGAAGGGATTCGGAGATAAAGAATGATTGAATTGCCGTAACTACATCCAGACCGACAAAGTGCTAAACATTATGAAAGAATACTGCATTGAAACTGTCAGGCCCCGGTGCTTTATTTGGACTCAGCTAAATATAACACGCTTGATCTCATCTTTAGTAACATCTGAACAAAGCATGTCTTTTGGGGACTGAAGAAGACCATCAGAAATATAATCTTGACGTGCATGTTTACCTCCATAAGAAGACGAGCAAGGAGTGCCGAGAAGTTTTTGGTATAAATTAGCAACCTCCAATTTAACTTCCTCACAGTCATACTGCCATCATCCTCCGAATGCACACAATATTGTTGCAATTATGCCTTTGTTAATTCCCTAAGCGTTAGCGTTCAAGATTATGTATAAACGAATAAAATATATTATTATTTTATATATATTGAATAATATATATATGTTTACTTTTATGAAATGGTGATTTACAAATTATTTTAATTATATTAAAATATTATTTATTCAAATAATTTAATTCAGCAAAAATAAAATATATTAATATAATTTAATTATATTTTTATTAAATATAGCTTTGTTGGTGATAACAAACACTGAATTGAATTTTCAGAATTAATTTTCGAATAAACATTGTATGAAAAGTTCAAATTTATTTTAATTTGATAAATTTAAGATAAAATGCTTAGAAGATATTGATATTATTTTCCATATATTTTTACATAATTTGGATGATGAAATAAAAGAATTTAAAAGTTTGGAGTAATGGAAATTAAAGAAATATGAAGATTTGAAGGTTAACTCAGATGAATAGCCAAATCAGACATATGTTAATATATTGATGATATGTAAAGATCTAATGGTTCAAATTGCGTGAAATGTAAATAACCTAAACTAGACTTCCATATCTACAACTTTTCTGAAATATTTTCGTGAATATAAAGGAAAATTGTCTAAAAAATAGTTGGAATACTAATCATTATAGAACAAAATGTAATTCTGGATTTTGGAGCTAGGATTGGTTTTTTAGGCACAACTTATAATATGAAACTAAAAAAATTCTGATTTTTGGTGTGTGGAAGTAAGACTTATAAAGCTACAACTTTGGTAGTTTACACTTCTAATTACAAAATTATAATGGTAAAAAAGAAGCTTAAACGGGAAACACAGATTCAGAGTATCAAAAAAAGTCATCTGGAGATAGTCTCAGTTTGGAGCCTATATCTGAAGATCTAATCGTTGGATGAAACTCAAATTTGACCAGAATATAGCTGACTTATATATCTACAAATGCATCACTCTGAGCAAATGTCATAGATGAATGTTATGAGGGTGAAAAGCGGTCACAAAGTTATAAAGCGGTCACAAAGTTATCTTAGAAAATCTGAATCTGAAAAGCACCATTGGAAGCAATGAAATTCGTTTTCTTTCAAGCGCAAAAGTGTCTTTTTACTTAGTAACGGCTATTTAAAGATTTTTTCCTATAAATACAGCCTCAAACTCAAATTCAATTAGAAGAAGAAGCAAAAAAAGTGCTTCCAAAGAGAAAGAAGAAAGTTCATCATTTTACAAGTATAGAGTGACATCCTCTTACACTCGTGCTTCATCTTTCATATTCAACTTGTGAGAGTTTAATTTTTATTTGATTGAGTACTAAACTCATTATTGTTTTTGTGAAAGAGGGAAACTTATAACCCTCTTAATTTTTGAGAGTTGGGTGAGCTCTTGTTGGTTTTGGTTCAAGTGTTGGAAGCAAAACAAAAGATATTCTTTGATAGAGACTTATGGAGTGATTTGGGGATAAAATCACTTGAAAAGGTTTCTAGCACCTTGGGAAGCTAGTGTGTAACAAACTCTTCAACGAATAGTGGAGAAATCGCAAGGAAGACCTTGAGGGAGTAGACGTAGGCAACACTGAAGCCGAAATACTATAAATCGATTGTGTTTGCTTGTCTTCCCTTCTCTTTATATTTTTTGCAAACACTAGTACTCACTTTTCATCCACAAATATTTAATATTTTTTAAGTGCATTCGATTTTTTTCTTATTATCCTTTTCACCTTGAGATACTTACTTTAAGGGTTGATAGTTTTATTTGTAATTTTTTTAAGCAAACCTATTCACCCCCTCTAGTGTTGCTATTTGGGACAACAATTGGTATTGGAGCAAGGGCTCTTATTTTTGGCTTAATCGTCTAAGAGTTAAGATCATGGCAACCTCTTTTGGCCCTTCTACTTTTAAAGGCCAATCGACCCACCGACGTCCTTGTTCAATGGGGCAAATTATAATTATTGAAAGGCTAGAATGAGAATTTATATTCAAGCCATTGATTATGGGTCATGGGAAGTTATATCTAATGGACTCTATGTTTCTTATAAAATCGTAGATAATAAGATCGTTCCTAAGGATGAAAGTGAATGGATCGAAGCCGATGAAACTAAAGTCCAATTAAATGCTAAAGCTATGAACTTATTATATTGTGCACTTGATCCTAATGAGTTTAATAGAATTTCTACATGCGACACCGCTAAGGAAATTTGGGATAAATTAGAAGTCACTCATGAAGGTACTAATCAAGTTAAAGAATCTAAAATTAGTATGCT